>NQLW01000016.1:832486-893010 GCA_002312845.1 Kalanchoe fedtschenkoi | reverse complement strand
CCCTCAATTACAAATGACCTGAAATTTTAAAATTGGAAAGTGATGACCTCATTTTTTAAATTGAAGATAGTATATACCCCCTTTTTGTACTTTACCCTTTTAACTTCAGCCCAACTCGATAAGTCTACGAAGCTTGCTACTTACCCATTGTCTTTATAAAAACAGTCTAACACTGTTTTGTATCTTTTGCTGTAACTGTAGACAACTTGCTGTCAACATAAGATTGATAGGAAATAAGCTTTGTCCTTTGAATAATATTTATCATATATAATATAATCCTACATGTATGCTATAGTGGAACCTAAACAAATCTGGCTTATAATTTTCTATTTATCTTTAAAATTCAGTTTGTTGGATCCACACTCAAAATCAATTGGTAATGAGTGGGGGAGCCCAACTATATATAAGGATCAATTTAGAACTTTCACTGGGCGACGTGGGATAATACCACTTAATATGCTCAACACTCCCCCTCACTTGCGCATGTTCTAAGAGTGCGCCCAAAACCCGCTCTGATATCATGTAGATTTGTTGGATCCACACTCAAAATCAATTGACAATGAGTGGGGGAGCCCAACTATATATAAAGATCAATTTAGAACTTTCACTGGGCGACGTGGGATAATACCATTTAATATGCTCAACAATATGAACCCAGCAATTTTGCATAATTTACTCTGACTAATTTTTATAAAAAATTAAAATTTTTACTCAAATTAAATGTAAACTACATTTGCCAGACGACGTCAAGTCACAGGTTTTCTTTGGTTAAGGAAAAATTTGGTGAAAAATAAAAAAAATGTTAAAAAATGAAAAGAAAAATTTGTACAAAAATTGTATAGAATATAGAAAGAAAATTTTTATTTAAAATAAAAAATATTTTAACGTTTCCACCATTTTTCAGTCAAAATCAAATAAGAAAAAATAGAATGAATCACAAAGGAATCAAATTTTTCCAAAATTTCCACCGAACACTATAAAAGTAATCATATAGAAGTAAAATTTGAGTGTTTTGAAATAAGAAATTTGATCCGAAGCTAGTGAAGAAAACGTCGAAGCTGGTAGACGAGAGTTTAAGGAGGCAGCGTCTGTTTGAAGTCGGGCTTACTGTGAACGCAAAGCAGCCATTTAAATAGCCAAGCTTTGAGTTTGACAGACAGCAACGAAACAAGCTTAACCTTGGAAATTCACAGGTATACTCCGAATCCTCTCTTGTTCTTCAGCTCCTTGGTCCCGTGCGCGATGGTTTTATTCGAGGTGACCCACCGTTTGCATGTCCAGTAAAAGCAATTAAAGTGAGGATGAGGAAGCAGCGAGATGAAGAAGAAGAAGAAGAAGAGTGGTGCGGGCTTGATGTTCCGCCGCTGGATTTGGAGTATCTTGAGCAGTGGCATTTGTGGCACGTGGGCATGAAGCACGATCTCTCCGACATTCTTGAAGGTATTGACGAAGATGACATCCTCGTACGTGGTAAGTGATCCATGCTCTGACATTGATACTCTTGCTCGCCAAACCCTAATAAAGAACGTTGCTTTCCACCATCACCTGGCCTTGCTGTATTTATTTATGCTTCTCGCACATTTATTATACTCTCTGTTTTCTTAACATTTTCAACAGCAAAGGAAGACCAAGTCTTCTCTGTCTCTTCTGATGCAAAAAAGAACACTCAAGAAGGCAGCAATTCTGATGCCATTGCCATTCCGGCGACGAATGCAATGGCAGGCGGTCAAGACACGATCGACAGACATAATAATTCCATGAGAAATGCGTCAACAGTTGCTTTACTTGACACGACACCGGCAAGAAAAGATTCAACCAAAGCAAAGCTACTCAAAAGGAAGAAGACCATTCGAGATTCATCATCAGGTAATTAATTCTTTCTTTCTTTCTTTCTTTATGTGTATGGCAGCATGTACTTGACATTTGTGAAGAGGTCTAAACCATGCACGCATTTTGTTTCTCGAAATAATATAGCAGGGATGATCAAGAAGAGGAAGACAATGACCATGCGGCCAAAAGACGACATTACCATCCCATCTGAAACCCTAGACGACCCTCATCCAGGCCTCGATGGTGGTAGACACACAGCAACTCCCAAGAGCCACACAGATCGCAACAGGAAGAAAGCTGCATCATTAGACAAGGTGCCCTGCATCAGACAAGCTGCCGCCATGTTGAATAAACCTGCAACGGGAGATTGCAAGATGGCTGATTCAGTACATCATATATTGCCTACAATCAGGCAAGCCAAACTGGAAGCAGACTCATACGAATCCATGCTTGAAAAGGAAAAAGAAAAGCTTCATGACAGATACATGAAAGGTGGTAAAATTCTTGATGTTGCAGAATATAGATTATAGATATACTTACTACATGTGTTCAGTTAAATGCTAACATTTGATTTGTGACACATTAATTTCAGCAAATCAGAGAAGGAGCACTCAGCTGATGGATTTCAGGAACTTGCCGACGCCTGCACAAGGTAGCTGTCAGAGAATATACAAGGCCACTACTACTGTGAAGAAGCTCAACTCGACGAAGACGAAGGCTGTAACTATGTTTTAGAGGGAAAGCGGTGGCTAGCAGACATTAATATAAGTTTTGAAGGTGTTAAACAGAACACGAGAGTAGTATTGTAATGTAATTAAGAACTACGTGATAGCTTGATCCCGGAGGAGGAGGGTACGTAGGCAGCTATGGGTTGCCCGTCAATAACCCAAAGTCCAGCTATTTTATTCTATTGAATTTTATTATACAGAAAACGAGGAGAGATTATACTCAGATCAGTTGGAGAGAGTTGTGGCAGTAGGAAAATGTCTGGCTAGCTTGAAAGCCAATTGTTGTTAGTATGTATTGGTTTTTCCATGTACCCTCAAGTGATGTATGTATATGTGTGTGCTCATAAATTTGACATTTTTGATTCAAAACATGTCTGCTAATCATTCATTGTGCTGTACCTATGGCTATGATCGATCAAGGAAGGAACAATTCAATCAGATTTGGTAATCCCCATTGTCTGTGATTACTACTGTGACTGTGAGAGAGAGGCTAGTTGTTGACTACTAGAGTCAAGACCAAATACAAGCATTGGCTGAAATCATATTGACTGAAACCCTTATTAGCATTGGCTGACACAAATTAATAATTTTTATGTTAAGTGTAGACACATACTATACATAAAATGTAAGTTATGCTCCTCTGTCTTGAAGCATCTAGAAACTATACCCACCACCACTTGTCACTCACATTTAGTGCTATCTTTCATTCAAAATTTTGGTGACATGTTCTTTTTCATAAGAATAGAGATTAAATGTTAATTTGTGATTGGACATGATTTAATTTGAAGATTTAATAGTTATGATGATATTTTTAAATTATTTATTAAATATTATATTAATAAATATATATTATCACCATATAATCATCCGATTAATCGTTCCATCTAACTGATTAGTTGCTAGGTTCCATGCCAATCGCCTAGACCGCTTAACCTCTTTTAAAATATTAATTCTTAGATGCACGTTCATCACTTAACTATAAACTAATCATTATATAATGTCATGTGACAATTTAATTAATGACACATAACAATCTTATCTCGTAACAGTTTGACTTTTAAACCATAAATAACACCTTTCATGTCGACGTACACCCAAAAATGACTTTTTACTTCTAATCCATATCATTTTCCTTCCCTCCGTTCAAAGCCTTTTCTCTCCTATTGTTTCAAATCAGGGATGAAAAGCCTTAGGGCGTGAAATGTAGCCGAAGAAGAGGGCAACAGACACAAATAATCTTATCTGATAACCAACCCTAGAGATTAACTGTTCAATTCATCGGTACGAGCTTCCTGCCGATTTGGTGTGCTACGTCTGTTTGAGTTTTTTTGGAATTAAATTGCGGGCGGATTTTTGCAGATGGATCCGTACCAGAGGGTTGAGAAGCCGAGAGCAGAGTCGCCGATTGCTGAGAATGAGATTCGAATTACCGGTCAGGGAAGGATGCGTAACTACATCACATATGCCATGAATTTGCTTCAGGTGCGTTTCAATTCGATTAGGAATTAATGGTTCCATATTTTGATTTGTTAATGTGGCTTTATGTTTGGTGGGATTTGTTGTTAGGATACGAGCTTGTTTTCAGTTCAGTGCCCCTTTTTTTGTTGTGTTCATTTTCTTGCTATCAACATATGTAAAACTGGCTACACATATCTGTTACATGTTGTATTTGTTAATCTGATATGCAACTTGATTACAAAAACGCTGTGTGTAGAGGATGGTTATTTTTGTGTGTATCGTTTCTGGTGCTTTGAAACTTCTGAGCTGCTAAATGATATTATGTTCAGATTTAGTAATCGTTTGTTCTGTTGGAAATTCTCCAGTTTATGACAGCTTCCAAAATTGTGTATGCTTATTATGTTTATTTTGTTTGTAACACTTCCATTCTAAGGGAGGTCAGGCGTATGTCTATTTAGCTTGTATGTCTGTGCAGGAAATTGTCTTTTGCTTCTTTGTGAGGCTATCTGCCACTGGTAAAATGTTCTGACAATTTTTCTTTTTATTTTGACTTATAAAGCATTTGTAAGCATCATGTCATTTGCTGCTTTTTCTTTTATGTCGCGGGATAAAGGTTCTGATGATATTGTCTTCAAGGCAATGGGAAGAGCCATCAGCAAGACGGTAACAATTGTGGGATTGATAAAGGTGTAAATCTTTGTATTGACATAAAATGTTTGATAGTACAATTTCTGATTCATCCAAAATGGAGCCAAGATGAATTTATTGATGTTCTGCAGAGACGGATAGTTGGTCTGCATCAGTTAACGTCAATTGGGTCCACCGACATCACAGACACATGGGAGCCCCCGGAAGAAGGCCTCCTTCCGTAAAAAGATCACGGTTTATTCATTCTGAGATGTATGATCCAACACTAGATTTATGATTTATTGCATATAATGACTGTTGTATATCTATTGATAAAGCTTGGAAACTACAAGGCATGTTTCAATGATCACAATAACCTTGTCCAAAAAGTAGCTGGATACATCATTAGTCGGGTGGGTATCGTCAAGATATGTTTATATTGAATTCTTTGAGTATTTTCCCTTAAAATACTGGTAATACAAAGCTCATCCATCAAGGAAAACAATAACTTCATTTTGAACTCAGTTTTACTCATTGCTGGTGTATTTTTTTCCCGAAATCATAGGAAGATATCAGGTCCTTCTAGACGTGTTCTTTACTTCTTTATTATGCCCACACCTTCTGTTCTGTCTCTGATTTGATGTGTTTAATCATTATTTTAATCGATCATTTGGGTTACGTCTGTTTGGTTACTAGTTGAGCTTCTTTGACTCCTGAAAGTATAACATGAAAGTTCTTAAAGAGTATTTCAAAAGTGTAAAGATAGAACTCAAGTCTACTCATAACAGTTTTTGTAGTTTATACGGAAAATTGTACTGATGTTCGTAACACTCTGAAATGAAAGGACTGATATATAGCATGGAAGGATTCTTGCATAAGTTCTTATGTTTTAACAATTTCTTGTTATTATAAGACACATACCAGTTGCTTGCGATTTATAGTTGGAAATCGATTTAACCAATTATCCACTTTCAGTTATCAACCCCCGCTGTCAGCAGACCAGGTGAAAGCCTCTACTGAGTATGAATATGAAGGTGGGTTTGATGTACCTGGTTAAAATTCTATCATTTAAGCTTTGGTGCATATTTGTCCACAATTTATCGAGCACTTGAAGCCAATGTCAAAACCAGTATTATCAATCCCTTTCGTTTGTTAAAATGGGTAAACATTCGCAGAAGTGTAGGAATATGTGCATAATATTGTTTATCTGTGATACTTTCATGGGATTAGCAGGGGGAAATTTAATTTTGTGTTCTTAAGTAGCTACGAACTTTGAAAAGAAATTCAGTCTGTTGAAAAGGTTGTGCTATTATGCATGTATATTCACAGTTATAAACTTTAATTTGTTGATTTAAGAGTTTAGTAATTGGAAGTTCTTTATGATGGCCAATATAGTTAACTACATGTGGAACAGATCAGTTTCAGATCTTCTGCATGCTTTATATATTGTATATCACAATCAGTAATGTCACTAAGACTTCTCACGTACAGATGGCTCGCCAAGAGGTAGAGGGAGAGGCTAGGTTGCACGGAAACGTTTCGGAAACGGGAGCGCCAGAAACGCTTGGGATGCGGCTGATTTTCATCAACCGTCCAAATCCCCTAAACTCACTTCAATTAACCTTCAATGGATGAATCGCAACCCCTAAATAGGCTGGAGAGTTTGTTCTCTTCCGCCGCTGCTGTTGAATTTTTGCTTCCTCGCTGCTGCTGTGGATTTCTTCTCCGTTGAATCACGTATCACTTTACGAGATATGTGGAATTTCAACTTCTTAATTTATTATTTAATGAATATTGAGAAGGATAGTTATAGATATTGATATTTTACATTCTTATCCTTTACACACAAGGCATAATTTTATCTTTTGCTCCATGATTTTAGGAATTTAAACCAATTTTTGCTATTACTGTGATTAATTAATATACTTTACCTAATGTAAATTTGTATGTACCCTGCCGTATCCGTATCCTAATATTTTTAAAATTGACATTTCTCGTATCCGTTTCCGTGCAACTTAGGGTAGAGGAAGAGGACGCTCAATTGGTTTGTTGTTTGTAACATGAAATTGTGGTTCCTTGGGTTGTTTAAATTTTAGTTTTTCATTTGTCTCTTTCGAAAGTGGCTCAGTATTTACTTATGCTAGTCTTCACCTTTAACACATCGAGATGATTATGAAGTTTTAGATATGGTTCAAGTGTAGTAAATTTCACTCTCTTTGGAGAACAAGCATATTGTGCAGAACCAATTCATTGTGATTGTACTGATTCGTTTAGCAAAGTTTCTCTGTTGATACTTGTAAAGACTTTATTTTAAACTGCTTTGTTTTTCAGGGAATGGCTACAGTGAGCATGATGATGGAGGTTGGGATGACAGGGATTATGACAGGGGCTATGCCAGGGGTAGAGGCCGTGGAAGAGGAGGATATAATGGACCTCTAACACATGCCCATCAAGAGTTTGATGGCTATCATCAGGAGGTGCTTCATCGTGGTAAGTCCTGTGCCGAGTCTAATGAATGTGTAACTTCATTTTATGTAGTAGGATAATGGGAGATGGGTTCTCATTGATTTCAATTAGTACTGCAAACATGTTATCATTCTGGTCATTGGCATTGCACAAATACTAAAACGCATGATCTGTGTTTTACAGGTCGTGGTCGTGGAAGGGGTCGTGGTGGTAGATCAAATGGTGGTAACCAGAATGCTGCAGCTACAAATGCACAAGTTTCCCCAATGAGAGGCATTCCTGAATCTCGCTTTCGATGGATGCCTGCTCATCTATAAATTATCTTTTCATCAAGTATGCGACGCGCCTAGTTTGAGTATTATATCAAGTTGTTTCTGTGCACAACTAATGTGGCTTAGACTAGAAAGTAGTCCTGTTTCTTTACAGCATACAGGTTTTGTATCACATTTAGACTGTCAGTGTAGGCTAGAGATAGTTGAGGTGCCATATTTGTTATTCGTCTTGAGGAGCATTCAGTAATTTGTCATTGATAGAGCTGGCAGTTATTTGGATTTTCAAAAACTATTATTAGCCCAACCGGTGAGTAATGCCCTAGTTGGTGCTCTAGGGAAGTGAATCTGAGAGACCCATGTGTGGCTTCTGCAGGTTCATGCAATCAGTTCCTGCATCTTCGTGGGATTTGATGTTAATAGCAGCGGCCCTGGTAATAATACAGGTGTGCATGTGCATCCTATGACAAATGCATGGAACCTGTGACTGCTACTGCTCTCTTTGAGACATTACTTTAATGTCCCCGTCCAAACCTTCTATCTCTGTATTTCTCTGTAATATTGTAATATTCATCTGTCATCTGGATGATTGACCTCACTGCATTTTTTTATCTACGCACCCACAAGGCCATTGGCCACTGAATTCAGAATTCGCGTCCTAGTCTAGAAGCCTTGATAATTGATTTATGAGAGTAATTTTTGGACTTGTATCCCATTGATCAAATGCAATATTTTGTGGGCGTATGAGCTGCAGATAGTTAAGGAGTCTATCAAAGTATCATACATTTCTACTAGTCTTCTGATTCCCCACTACTTCCTAGTCAATGAATTTGAAACTCAAATTTTGTATCCATGATATAATCAGCCCTTCCATAGCGAGAGGCTGTTCAGTTCCATTCAGCATCATTCTAGACTTTGAGCCAAGGATCCAACTTATGTTCGTTAATTCAATCAAACTAGCATAACTAGATTAATCGACTTGTAAGAGTTCCATGGATCTGGTTACAGTTTCGTCGGCAAGACGACAAAAACATATCCAGATGCAGCTAATAAAAGATGTGCAAACACCATAAAACCGACAAGAGTGATGGATGGGTTTTTTGTTAATTTTTATATCTTAAATATGACAGCGACAATGCTTATGTAGAAGCAGCTATAGCAATGAAGGTGAAGAAGAAAGAAAGAGAGCATGTGAGGTGTTGATGGAGTCACACCCAGTAGAACATGGGAATAATTGAATGGTGCCAACTAACTCCTCCACAGATAATGAAATTCATAATCTAAGATTGAAAAAAAAAGAAAGAAAGAGAGAGAGAAAGAAAGATGACAGAGAGGTCGCATGTGAGTCTCTGCTATCTGTCTCTCCTTATTTAACTCAGCCAGCCACTAATATTATTATGCTCACAACCCCAGCCCAATCAAGCCACCCTCCCTCTCTCTCCCTCTCTGATTTGCTTCATTAATTCTTCCGATTCCCGGTCTTGGAAAATGGGAGGAGCATCCGTAATCTTTGTCGGAGTCTGCTGCTGCTTACTGGTGATGGTATGTTGCAATGTCAATGCATTCGCTCCTTCTGGTTGGACCAAGGCTCATGCCACTTTCTATGGCGGCAGTGACGCATCTGGAACAATGGGTACTAATTCTTACAGTACATTATTAGCTTGATGAATATGTTTTCTCAAGTGCTCGCTCTTACATTATATGCTTCTTCTGTTAGCTTCATCTACCTCTTCTCGCCGGTCACAACTTCAGATCTAACAAAACTACTATGGGTTCCTTCTTGTAATGTAGGTGAAATCGTAAAAGAATGATATGTTTTGTTTCAAAATCATATGCAGGTGGGGCTTGTGGATATGGGAATCTGTACTCAACAGGGTATGGGACAAGGACAGCGGCTCTAAGCACGGCGCTGTTCAACGATGGAGCCTCGTGCGGGCAATGTTACAAGATCATTTGCGACTACCGGGCTGATACAAGATGGTGTATCAAGGGGGTTTCAGTCACCGTCACAGCAACCAACTTCTGTCCACCCAACTTTGCTCAAGCTAATGACAATGGCGGGTGGTGCAACCCGCCCCTCGAGCATTTTGATATGGCCCAACCAGCTTGGGAGAAGATCGGTATCTACAGAGGAGGCATTGTCCCAGTCATGTATCAACGGTACATTCACGACTCCCGCTAAAGAATGTAGTAGTAATACACAAAGCCTGTAGAAATGAATGAGACATGTTTGGTGTGCAGGGTGCCATGTAAGAAACATGGGGGAGTGAGGTTCACAATCAATGGAAGAGACTACTTTGAGCTTGTGCTGATAACCAACGTGGCTGGAAGTGGATCCATTCAATCTGTGTCAGTCAAAGGCTCCAGAACTAGCTGGATGGCCATGTCAAGGAACTGGGGTGTCAACTGGCAGTCAAATGCATATCTCAACGGCCAGTCCCTGTCGTTCCAAGTCACAACTACCGATGGAGAGACCAGAGTTTTCCCTGATGTGATTCCATCAGGCTGGAGTTTTGGGCAGAGCTATGCCAGCCATGTTCAATTCTAGGCTGTTGCCCCTCCCGGGTTCTGAGTTCACATTCGCAAGAGGCGTGCTTCGGCGTTATCATAGCTTTAAAGCAGCCCGCGACGAGTGAGTTCTTTATTGAGGCCAAACGAGTCATGATTCCGCAAGGGATAACCAATTTAGATTTATAAAAGCTTGTTATTCGAAGAGGAATGCAGCCTTTGTACTACTATCTGAGTAGCTGGGAGTCGCAAACAAGTTTCCCATCAATAAATTTACAAAAATGCATGCTGGAATTTCCACACAGATATTAATCTGAAAAAGAATAACTGAAGTTATCTACCCGCAGGTCCACAAAAAAAATGGTAAAAAGATTCTAGTCTGAAATACATGAAACAACCATGTGATATCTAGCAACAACGTTATAAACATGACAAAATTGACGTTTTTATGTAAGAACAACACACCCAAAGTTTGAATTTTCCTCCACTTGGCTGTCATACATTGCTGCATTAAATTTCCGGGAATTCATTAACCAGAGAAACAACCTAAGTTTTTCAAACTTTATTCCCTAGTAATCAAGACTGCACTCCATTAAACAAGGGCACTAGGAATTAGGGCTGTAAATTCGGTTAATAACCGACCGAATTTACTATTCGGTTAACCGAACCGATTAACCGACCAGAAAATTCTTTAACCGTTAACCGAACCGAATTTTCGGTTAACCGAGTATTCGGTTAACCGAAAATTCGGTTAATTTCGGTTAATTTAACCGATTAACCGGTTAATCTTCCCACATGCTCTCTCCTCAGTCCTCCCCCAATCGTTCACCCAGTGATGAATCTGTGTCTTTCTGCCCGACCTTCCACCAAGCCCTACCCCTGCCCTTCAGCACGAAGCTCATCTCGCCCCGCTTCAGCTCCAGATCCACGTACTCCCGGTGCAGCTGGTCGAGCGGGATCGGATGGGATTGGAAGTTGAAAGGAAGATCCAGCGAGTCGTTCCGCCTCACGTCGAACGGCTGTGGCGCTCCTGCTGATCTGGGCTTAAATCGCCGGGATCGATGACGACGGGGACACGGCTGCCGACATGGAGGGAGCGGGAGAACAACAAGCGGAGGGAGCGGCGGCGGAGGGCGATCGCGGCAAACCGAACGGCAACACGAACTCATGCAGCTTCAGATGTGGCAACACGAACAACAAGCGGAGGGAGCTTAAATTGTCATCCTCCCTCGTCCGTCACGCACTCCGACCAACACGAACGGCAAGAGAGACGCCGACTCCCTCATCCCTTGAATCAATTAGGGCTCGTGGCGTGGGGACTTGGGGAGGGTAAGGTGAAACGGCGTCGTTTAGTATTATCTAACCTCATTTCATTTTTATTCGGTTAAATGTAAATATGTTTAACCGTTAACCGAACCGAATTTTTCGGTTAACCGCGGTTAAACTTCTCGGTTAACCGACTTCGGTTAACGGTTTTAACCGTATAGGAACACCCCTACTAGGAATGACATGAAATCCAAAACAACCACAAACAGTGGCGGAGTCAGGAATTTATTTTCGGGGTGGCAAAATAAAAAATTTGGGTTGAATTTGGGGGGGGGGGCAAAATTAAAAATTTCATTGAAATTATACACATAAATTTAATTTTTATATATAAATTTGTTTTTACCGTAGGTAGAAAAATTTCAGATGGAATTCGGGGCGGCTACCCCTCTGCCCTAGTGGATCCGCCTATGACCAAAAACATGGCACATGGAAACAAATATAGCCATGTGTATGTCTTACAATAACATCAAAGTATTAACCCCAATCTGTGAAACAGAACAACATTTTGAAACAAAAACAACAAATCCAGAAATCACAAAAACCTAACATAAAATCACATCCGAGCTAAGAAAGCAACAACGTTTCATAAATCATGTCCAAATATCATCGCCTCAGATAGTAGAAGAACGAAAAAAATAACAAGAAGAAACAGATCAGTGATTGAAACCGACAGTATCATTGTCGAACGAAAATGAGCAACATCAAATGCGATCCTTGTTAAGTCCTCACCACTGAGATTCTAAGGCAAGCGCAGCTTGAGGTGGAAAAAAATTGATAATCTTCCTCCACGCGTCTGGCTTCAACTAGATCTAGTGAGGCGACGCTTCCAAATCAGATTGGTCACACAACTAACCTTGCGGCGCGCCCTCCGCCGTTGCAGCAATCGCTGCCCGACATCCGACCGTGGGTAATTTCGTCAAGAAAATCATCGGGATAAATTAGTAACTTTCCTCTATAATTTTCAACCAAACATATCATACTCCTTCCGTCCTCCGTGTTTAAATTGAATAGATTAATGATATTTAATATTAGATAAAAATTTAATGTTTATTTTTTAAATTTTATGTAGAATGAATAGATTATTAGTAACATAGAATTGCTTAATTATAATAATTAAATTTTTAATTTTTAATTTTTAAATAGTTGGTGATAATATCTATTCAAAAATATTAAATAATATATAAAATTAAAAAAATTCAATTGAATAATATGGAGGACAATATAGTAGGAGTGTCATAGTATAAATAATATGAAAATAATTTAAAAATGCGTCAGGAACGACGGTGGAGCTATACAGATATTTGTGTGGTGAGTTTAACCGCCGACGTTAGGGTGTGAAATTCTTGTTTCAATCCCTTTTTCGATCTCAATCCAAACTGTCGGTTTCTGATCAATCGTCTCCTCCAGTTCCTTCGATCGGTCAGCAGAATATGGGACACGGTAATCAGCCCTTTTTCATGATCACAATCGAGCCCTAGCTCTTAATCCATACATCCTAATTATTGATTACGGACTTGCAGGAGATAAAGGGAGGCCGAGCAAGAAGCACAAATCTTCCTCCAAGGTCTTCTCTTTTACTCTTCCTTCCTTTTCATACACAGTGTCCATTTTACAATGTTAAGGAAAACCATTATCCAGCAATCCATTAAGTTGGTCACTATATTGAAATTTAATTTGAAGCTAGACCTGCACCTATTCAACACAGGCTCAGTTTTATGCTAGACCTTGCCTCTCCTTGCTAAGATAGTGATGGGCGCGAATATCTGATTAGACTGTTTTTCGTTACTTTTTTTTATTTATTTAACTGCAGGATGTTCAAAAGAGCGTGATGATGGAAGATGATGAGGCAGCATATTATGTTGAAGGATTTGATGATGATCATCGTGATGGTAACTGCCTTATTTTTTCATCCAGTTCAATATTGCTATTTTTCTATGATAATTTGATTAATGAACTAATGGTTTCAGATGACCGTGGAGAAGGAAAGAAGAGAGACTTCAGCAATTTAGAACTAAAGCCGGATCATGTAAATAGACCTTTATGGGCTTGCGCTGATGGGCGAATTTTCCTTGAAACTTTCTCTCCCTTGTACAAGCAGGCGTATGATTTTCTCATCGCTATCGCGGAACCTGTTTGCAGGTGCTTCATGCGTCAAGTCGACACAAGTTGTTATTGTTTATGACGTATAGATACTCGTTACCTTTTGAACCTTGCTTGCATCTTATGCTGATGATGGCTCCATATGCATAGGCCGGAGTCGATGCATGAGTACAACTTGACACCGCACTCCTTATATGCGGCTGTTTCTGTGGGGCTAGAGACAGAAACCATTATATCTGTTTTAAATAAGTTATCGAAGACCAAACTACCAATAGAGATGATAGAATTCATTCGTGCTTCCACAGCTAATTATGGTAAAGTGAAGCTTGTCCTGAAGAAGAATCGCTACTTTGTGGAGTCCCCATTTCCAGAGGTTGATTTATTACATCGTAATAAGTATTTCAGTGATTGACATATGGTGGTATTTCTCCTTCTTATGGTTGATGTCCTAATTGTGCAGGTGTTGAAAAAAATGCTTAGGGATGAAGTTATTGCAAAAGCAAGACTCACAAATGAGGTATTTCTATTTAACCACTAGTAACTCTTTTAGAAACTATTCTTTTAGTTAACATATAGGTGAGATGACGATGTTGTTGTAGCTAGTTACATGCATAAATAAGGGAGTAAAACCCTCAAAAGTTGCTGTTAATGTGTTTCGTTTTTCATTGTAATTATCAAAACAAGTGAAAGATTTTTTTTGCCTGATTAATGCAATCTGCTAGCAGTGTAAATCTTTCATTAGTCACCAACATAAGTTGGAAAACAAGAAAGAATAAACAAACGATGGTTAGAAGAAGTTGCATTAAGTACACGTTGATGGAAATCATTCCAGGGGGATTGACTTTTATGTTCCAATATTGAATGGGTTTTTTTTATTCTAAATTTTTTTATGAGTCTGGTTTTAATATTCCAATATTGAATATGGTTGTTCTTCTTAAAATCATCTTTCGAATAGATGCTTTTGCATTTTTTCAATATTAAAGAGCTTACTGTATTAACTTCAATCGACTGACGGCTGGAATGAAATCTTTCTACGATGGTTGGGATATTGACCTTTCTGGAACTTTTATGACCTGGTAACATTGATTTCTTCATAGGAATCCATAGCGTCATTTGGACATTATATACTGACCAAGTTTCCATGGTTAATGTGGCACCTAATATCTACATCTCTACAGTGTCTCGGAGAAGATGGTTTTTCCATAAGTAAAGGGTTGCATGAACTTGAAAGTGGCCATAATGGGTTATTAGATGAAGCTGAATTAGCAGCAGCAGAAGAAAAAGAAAGCCACTCATTTGAAATTGATCCTGCAAAGGTAACTTGGGCGTATCTAGAAGTCAGTTCAATTGTCGTCCCAGTTACATGTTGTTTATGATTTTTTATTTTTTTTTAATTCAGCCAAGCTGTCAATTACCTCTGATCACATTCTTTAGTTACACTGAGTTCTACTAGCAGTGTCTTCAGAATAAGTGTTGTAGGAGTCTAACGCAAGGTGAAAAGATTATGACTCCTCTTTTACAGGTTGAAAATGTAAAAGAAAGGTGCTTGCCAGCAAATCTAAACTACCCTATGCTGGAAGAGTACGACTTTCGAAATGACACGGTACATTATTTAGAATGCACATCTAAAATTGATGATATAATGATGATTAATCAGCTTGCTATTTTGTTATCAGGTGATAATTTTACTTTTTATTTTCTAGGTGAATCCGGACCTTGATATGGAGTTGAAGCCTCATGCACAGCCTAGACCTTATCAGGAGAAGAGCCTTAGTAAAATGTTTGGAAATGGTAAAACTACCTTTACTGGAAACTAATAGTTCGAAGAATTGAACTATCAATTAATGATAGGCAGATTTTCGGAAGTGATAAGCTGATTCATGTCTTATGGCTGTGGGAATATTCTTACTCGCTAGTCTGTTTTAAATGTTTGGTTATTTATTGTAGGCAGAGCAAGATCTGGGATTATTGTTCTGCCTTGTGGAGCTGGGAAGTCTCTAGTTGGTGTTTCAGCTGCAGCGAGAATTAAAAAGAGTTGCCTCTGTTTAGCCACAAATGCTGTATCGGTTGATCAATGGGCTTTTCAGTTTAAGCTTTGGTCAACCATACGAGATGAACAAATATGTCGTTTCACATCTGATAGTAAAGAGAGATTTCGTGGCAATGCTGGTGTGGTTGTAACAACTTATAACATGGTTGCATTTGGTGGGAAGCGGTCCGAAGAATCAGAGAAGATCATTGAGGAAATTAGAAACAGAGAGTGGGGGTTGCTTCTCATGGATGAAGTGTGTATTTCAAACCCATCAATGACTTCTCAACTTCATTTATCAGATCCGTGTTTTACTTGCTATTTGTGGTGTTCCAGGTCCATGTTGTCCCTGCTCATATGTTCCGAAAAGTTATTAGCATAACAAAGTCTCACTGCAAACTTGGGCTGACTGGTATCTCTTGGATGAAGCTCGTATTTTTTAACTGCACTTTACTGTTGTTCGTGTCTTCAAATTATTATTTCATCATATTGAATTGCAGCAACACTTGTCCGAGAGGATGAAAGGATTACAGATCTGAATTTTCTTATTGGTCCCAAACTGTATGAAGCCAATTGGTTGGATTTGGTAAAAGGGGGGTTTATTGCCAACGTACAGTGTGCGGAAGTATGGTGTCCAATGACAAAAGAGTTTTTCGCTGAATATCTGAAGAAAGAAAATTCTAAGAAAAAGCAGGTGTTGTAGCCTTTTTCTAACTTTTAAAGTTTTTTGTTTATTTTTCTCTGTTCCAAATAGCCTTGTTCCCATTTAAATCGATTCATTAAGTTCATTATTAGTTTCTTTGTCTCGCGGGCTATTGAGCTCCTCTGAATTCTGTATATAATTTTTTTTTAAAATGATTTAGTACTTGGATAATTCTTCATTGATACTTTTTTGGCACCAAGCATTGACGACTTGTCATTTGTTCCCACTGGAGACGAGATTCAGAGATAAGTTAGCCGACTTACTAAGAGACGATGAGAATTATGCTTTAGTTTTTAGAGGAAACAAATGTTATGTTTCTTAAGTCAGCGTGAGTGCTTATTTGAAGATGACATGACTTTACTTGATGTTTTCCAGATTTGTAAACTTTGTCGTCACTTTCTGTGCAGGCTCTTTATGTTATGAACCCTAATAAATTTAGGGCATGTGAATTCCTGATCCGGTTCCATGAACAGCAGCGCGGAGATAAAATAATTGTCTTCGCTGACAATCTATTTGCATTAACGGAATATGCAATGAAGCTCCGTAAACCAATGATCTATGGTGCCACCAGGTGTTTACTCACTCTTTTGCAGTAAATTCCCCTAGCATATATGAGATACCAAATTAAAATTCATAATTAGTTTGCTTTGCTTTCTAGCCACGCTGAGAGAACTCAAATACTTGAGGCCTTCAAGACTAAACGGGACGTGAACACTATTTTCCTATCAAAGGTCCAGCTCTGGTTGTTTTTGTTCTTGGCCAACTCAAATAGTGGTTGTGTTTTTGTCACCTTCTGATGAATCTAATGGATGGAATTTGAGTTTGTCCAGTTCCAATGCTGTCAGCTTGTTTCTCTTTTTCTTCGACCCATCTATTTTGTTTATTTAACATGGTTCTAAGGAAAAGCTTGTGAACAGGTTGGAGATAATTCAATCGATATTCCGGAGGCTAACGTGATCATCCAAATCTCTTCACATGCTGGTTCGAGGCGTCAAGAGGCTCAGCGTTTAGGTCGTATTCTTAGGGCGAAGGTTCGTTTCCGATATATTGGTTAGAGACTCAAAGTTTCATGATAATTTTTGATTGAGTGGGTGATGTGACTAACAAATCATGCTACAATATAAATTCTATTTATTTTTTAATGTGCAGAATGTAGACATGCGAGGTCTTATTTGATTGTTTCTGCATATCACTTGTCTCTGTAGTCAGAACCCAAGACTTTAACTCACAGGCACATGTCAAACCTGATACACCATTTGATTTGACAGGGTAAGCATCAAGACAGGATGGCTGGAGGGAAGGAGGAATACAATGCTTTTTTTTATTCCCTTGTATCCACTGATACCCAGGTATGCCATCATTTTTTGCACTCCATAAATGATTGCAATTTTTTCTGCGACCTTGTATAACATATTAGACTTACCGCAGGAGATGTATTACTCGACCAAGAGGCAGCAGTTCTTGATCGACCAAGGTTATAGCTTTAAGGTTATCACTAGCTTGCCTCCTCCGGACTCTGGAGCAGATTTGAGCTTTCACAGACTTGATGAGCAGTTACAACTTCTGAATAAGGTTGGCTGCTTCCTTATTCCCGCTGCATATTATCTCGATATAAATCCATTAACAGGTACCCTCCTAGATATATCCAGGTTCTGGTAGCTGGTGATGATGCAGTTGGTTTGGAACAGTTGGACGAAGATGCAGATGACATAGCTCTTCATAAGGCTCGTCGTTTCTCTGGATCAATGAGTGCCATGTCAGGCGCCAATGGGATGGTCTATATGGAATACAAGTACTGTTTTTCCATCTTCATCCAAAACTGTTTTTGATAATCAGCTCTGTAATGTTTCCATTTCATGCTTTTCCTAAACATTTACTTTGGTATATTCAGCGCTGGACGAGGCAAATTTGGGCATGGTCATGCGAAGAGCAAGCCCAAGGATCCAACGAAGAGACATCAGTTGTTTAAAAAGCGGTTTGGTTGAACGGTTGCTATTTCCCAGGTTTGGATAGACAGCTTTTGAATGTTGTGCTTTCCTGAAATAATTCTTAAAGTTGAACACTATAAGAGACAGGAACCTCAGTTGCAGGGATTTTATGACCAGGCAGTGCTGCGTAATAAAGCATTGGTACATTGCGCTGTCAGTAAAGTAAACCCTTGTGTTGTGCTGAGCGTTTACTTTATAGTATTTGATTTTCGTCTCCGGAAGAAATCTAATTAGCTAAAAGACTAGATAAATCAACAAGTTATTGGTGGGCTAGGGTCATACAATGATGAATGTGCTTTAAGCTTCTATTTATATTTTTTTTACAGCATTCACTTTTTCGGTTTCTAAAAATAATATTAGATAACTAGCTCATTTGAGTCAGACCAAATCCTTACTTGATTGAACATGAGTATTGTATAGTGCGTGGTTGTGACTGTTACTGAACTTTGAAGGTGCCCATTGTGGTCGTTCTCTTCTGTGGTTCATCGCTATAACAGTACCTAGTAAGCTGCAGCCGCAACTGATTTTTCTGGTCATTGTGTTTGAGTTTGTGTCAAGTTCTCATGCTCTTTTAACCTTTTTTTGTCATGCCTTAATAAAGTTTAACCAGTTGCCATGGTAAAAATGATGTGAATGGATCAGAATGTAATGGTCAATAGTGTTTGCCACGACCATATATTGAAAGAATAGTCTGACTAAGTTACTGGAGCCAGATTGCTGATTTTGTCAATAAGAGGTCTTGAGAACGGGTGTGCGCTATCGTCCATAATGTTGCTGTGGTCGCATGAAGTATCTGATATTTTGTTTCCACTCTTATCGTCAGGTTATATTTCTATGATGCATGTCTGGCCGTCTTCTATGGGTTGTCATGACAAGAGACAGCTTTAATGTTAACGTATTGTAAGTCATCTATGAAGCTACCATCTCCGATAAGTAGTTGAAAGTGATTTAAGTTGATTTTAACGAGAACCTATGAGCTTTTTGTTTTCAGTTGATGCAGATTTACAGATGTAGCAATGTTTTCTTCTTATTTTTCCTGCCCTGGATCATCTCTGACAAATTGAATGTTCCAAGTGTCATTAAAAAATGATTTGCTCTTTGCATCTCCAGGAACAGATCTACATGAAAATCTTAAAATCTCGCATGAATCAAGTTGGGATACGATGATACATCTTAGGGTATCATGCAATTCATGCAGTCCGAAAATAATTTGCTAAGGGATAGCGAGTGCAAAAGGATTATTAGCAAATCTTAATTATCTTATTTCCGTTAGTTCGAGAACTTTTTGTGTTATTGCATGGTCCTCAAATTTTTAGGTGCTTGCAAGTTTACTGTACATACAGGAGCATATTCATTAATTTCTCTTTTTAGATTTGGTTTACATGATAGAGGGAAATCGACTTACTTTCAAATTCGATGCTTCTGGATGTGGTCACCGTCAATCATTATACTCTCATTTTTAATTGATGGGAGGGATGAATAAAATCTTTGTTGAGAATTGGTAAACGAGTGCGATGACAATGGAAGGGGTGTCATGGTAATTCAATATTGCCCGACTCACATATATTTTAGCCACTAAACACATGTTTCATGTACCACTATCTCATATTTTCAATCACGACCTTATTTACCCTATTTTTTATTCTAAACTCATTTTTATTTCATAAATTTAATTTATCTATTTATGTAAATATTATTTTTAAAATTGATGATCAAAATCATTTGTAAAAAATACAAGTTTTAATTTGAGATTCATTTTTGGTAATTTTTATTTATATTTAACAATTTAAAAAAAAATCATAGTTCAAAGTACAAAAATCATAGTTTACAGTTCGTTTCTTAACTTTTCTTCAGGTGTCTCTAAAGTACAAAGCTCATCAAATAGAGTTTTGAGAAAGTTTGTGTGTTTACTATGAACTTATTGTGGAAGAAATATGTATTTTACAACCATTTTGAACTTGTTTTTAATTATTGAAATAAATTTTGCTTATTTTATGAATATATTTAAAAATAAATAAAGTTCAAACAACAGTAAAAAAATTATTTTAAAAAATAATTCATTGGCAAAAACGCAAAGTTATTTGTTCATGTTACAAAAAAATGCAAAGTTTGTTGAAAAAGGCTAATGTTTCAAGCTACGTAGTTCATTGTTAATTATAACTAAATTTTTGTCATACGTAGTTAGAAAAAAGTTCAGAATGAACCAAAGTTCAGAGTATTAAACACATTTGCAAAAATTGAAGTTCAAGAAATGTACATATCATGCTTTTGAGAACTAAGGAAAATTCAGAGATAAATAAGTTCAGAGAGGTGTACATATTAAAGTCTGTGAACTGAGGAAGGTTAAAAAAGCTCATGTAAAGTTCAGATAAAATTTACACAACATTATGATTTCAGAGAACATATGAAGTCTAATATGTGGTTGATATTGGTGTATGACACGGAGAAATACATAATTCAAAATTCACATAACATATTGAAATTCAAGCTTTCATATCAAGTTCAGAGAAAGTCAATACATCATTATAAATTTAAAAAGATTAGACAGTAAAATTCATAAGCAAAATAAAGTACATACAACTTAGTGAGAGAACTGAGGAAAGTTCACGTAATATACATACAACTTTATAAAGTTCAAATAACATATGAAATCTAGTATGTGGTCGAGGTTGGTGTATGACACCGAGAATTGCATAATTCAAAGGTCACATAACATGTTAAAATTCAAATCAAGTTAAGAGAATCATATATCATTATGAAGTTCACATGATTAGACATTAAAGTTCATAACTAAAATTAAGTACGTACAATAAACACAATTAAAAGTTCTGACATCATCATTTGCATATGTATTTTCATCACTTGCATCAGTGACAGATTTACAGTCAGGCCAGGGGGTCAGATGACCCCACTGGAAAAAAAAAATTTACTACTGCTTTTACCAAAAAAATAAAATTGATAGACATAGATAGGAGTTGAACAAACCAGATCTGTGTTCAACCTCAGATTTATGACCCCCCAAACAGAAATCAAATATCATCCCCGTGTCCAAGCTGTAGATCAGCCTTGCCGTCGCACTGCGGCCCTTGTCCGTGCACATCCTTGCCATCCGCCACTGCCGCAGCCACCGCCTTTGCAGTCTTCAGATGCGGACCGCGCCGCTCTTGCGAATCAGCCGCGTCCAAGCTGTAGATCCGCCAGTCACCGCTGTCTCATCCGCGTCCAAGCTGTAAATCCGTCACTCCGCCAGTCGTCGGCCATCGGCGCCGCTGTCTCAGCCGCAGCCGTTCACTCGCCAGTCGCACGTTTTTTTTTCACTCTTCGTTAGGGTTTCAAACTTTCATATAATATGAAGACGGCTCAAGCCTCAAGTGACATGTTAATTGAGCCCAACTAATAGGCCCATTACATTCTTCAATTAAATTTAAAATTAGTTTGAGGATTAAAATTAATTTTTTAAAAGTATAAATTAGGGCTGTCAGCAGCAGCAGCGAGCAGCCAGTACCCGGTTGACGTACCAGGAGCAGCAGTGAGCAGCCATATCCATATTTCAGCAGTAGCGGCTGAAGAAATTGATTGAAATTTTAAGAGCTTTATTTCGACTCAAAAATTTACAAGGTAATTTATTTTTCGTTACTTCTTCATCTTTTATTTTGAAAGCGAGTTAGAACGAGTCTACTTTTTTATATTTGTTGAATTATCTTATTTTGATTTATTTTTATTTTTTAAAATATATTTTAGATGTATAAATATTACAAAAGAAAAACTCCAGAGCCGTCCGCTTCTACGAATGTTGCGAATAGTTTGAATATTGGTGAAGAACAAATTGATTTGGAAAATTTACCCGCTGATCCTGGATTGCGAAGAAAAATATCTGAGTATCATCCAAATATTAGAGATGAGGTTAGAAGAGCATACATATTGAAAGGACCATGTCAACCAAGTAAGCATAAATTTCCACAGAGGGATATTGGAGGAGCAAAACGAAAGTTTAATGAAAATTGGTTAAATGGAAGATAACTACATTATTGATATGCGATGCGAAGATGGTGAATTCTTGAAGTTAAATGGAATAAGTGAACTTGCTCAAATGCTTGTCATGACAAAAAAGGACATCGTGTATAAGTGGGTGTATTTACTGGTGAAATTGTCACTGATTTTACCGGTAGCAACAACAACAATTGAAAGGGCATTCTCTGCGATGAATATTATAAAAAATCGGCTACGCAACAGCATTGGAGATCAATGGATGAATGATTGTTTAATTACTCTCATAGAGAAGGATATTTTTAAAAGTATTTCTAACAATGTTATTTATGATCGATTTCAAAATATGAAAACTCGTCGTGTACCTATATGAATTATCACATTATTCGTAATAAATTTTTATTTTGACCCCACTGACTTACTATCCTGGATCCGCACTGACTTGCATACACATATTCATCACTAGTATATGTATATTCATCACTTGCGTACTCATATTCAGCACTAGTATATGTATATTCATTTGCGTATGTATATTCATCACTTGCATACACATATTCATCACTTGCATACACATATTCATCACTTGCATATTTATATTCATCACTTGCATACTTATAGTCATCACTTGCATACAAATATTCATCACTTGCATGCACATATTCATCACTTGCATATGTATATTTATCACTTGCATACATATATTCATCACTTATATACACATATTCATGAAATTCATATATAATTATTTTAATAGATAGAAATTAAAAAAATATATGAATTTATAATTTTTTGTCATTATTTTAATGTTTATAAATAAACACAATTTTTGTAAAATTTTCTGATTTGTATAATTTTGTTTTTGAATTTTTTATATTATTTACTATTTCATGTGTGTAGTATATTAGGGTACAAAACGACGTCGTTTTGAAATATGACAAAACGATGTCGTCACCGAGAATAGATACTCTCAGTGTATGCAAGAGTGATTGTCCCCCCAAATGACACGTCAGCGCCACACCAGTGTGCTGACAAATTTTGTCCTTTGTCAGTTTAGATTTTTTTCTTTTTGTTCACTATTAAAACTTCTATTTTAGATAATGTTTATAATTAAACCTTAAATAGCCTATAAAAATGAAAACTTTCTAAAATCAATAGTTTAACCACTCAAACGGCCAAGTATAATCAAGTAAGTTAAATACAAGATAAGTCGAACAATTGCGATTTATCAGGCATCATGGGTGCAAAATGTCATCTTGTATTTTTCACCTGAGATATTAATCTTATGGTAGACGGCCTTTCGAGCAACTCGATGATGGTGGAGATTGAGCATTGATCCAAGACTGTCAAACCATTAAGTTCCACATAATCGATACAAAATGCCATTTGTAATTTTTCTTCTTCATTAGTAGCGCAAGAGATGAAAAGGAGCTTGTGTTAGGTCCGAGTATTCAATCTGCTAGCATATCCTTTACAAGCTTCCTCCCCTCCCCATTTCTCCCCCCTTTTAGGAATGGGGGTACTGGTAAGGCTTCACATTCACCGGCAGACGCCTGTCGTCAAGGTGAAATGTGGTCAGACTGTCGTCGCGGGGGAAGGCACTTGGTGTAGCGAAGATATGAATGAAGTGGTTGATCATCTTCTTCAATTCCGATAGCATAAGGAAACCCAATTGCCTTTGATTGATAAAAAGAAAAAATGGATCCTTGTCAGTTCTGTAGTGGGTGTGGGGTTCCTCCACATGTGGGACCCACACAAAGTTGAAAACAAATTATGAAGGGGGCGGCTGGAGAAGTCAAATGAGGCGGCGAGGAGAATTTTCAAAAGAGGCGGCTCGCCTAACGCGTTTTACGCGGTGGAACTTGCCTATAAATAGGCAGTTCCTCTGCCTCATTTATCATCCCACAGCGAGAAACAGCCTCAGAAAAATAGAGAGAGGAAGAGAGAAAGAGAAAGGAAAAATTAGTGGGATAATTTTTCCTGGGAGAGTGACAAAAATAGTGAGGAAAATATTTTGGGTATTTTCGGGAAACACTTTTGAGTGTCACTATTTTGGGTCTGTCCCAAATATCTCTTTGTACCTACTATAATTTTATAGTGGAAGAATATATCGGAGTTTGTCCCGTGGACGTAGCCCTTTAAAGGTGAACCACGTTAAATCTGGTGTACTTTTGTGTCTTGCTTGTTCGATTATTTTATCCGCTGCTGTACCTGGGGCCTAACAAGTTCATCTTTTTCATCTTGTTTAGTGTTATTTGGCCAGTGGGCGAGAGCCCGTGAAACTTCACTAGACCTCCGTTACATGCAAACAGTATCCACAACTCTCAGGAGCATAAGAATCCAATCTAGCTCAATCACCTCGCCCCCAACACGATGTAGTTGATGTAAATTTGTAGCAATATGACGACATAGAAAGTGGCGCATGACAACAAATTTCATTACTTTAAAGTTCGTTCTGCTGCCGACTATGACGTTGAGGTGTTGCTATTGCTCACTAAGCAATTTCACGTGTTCAATCAGATCCCCGTTTTTGAAATTACGGGAGGATCCACTATCCATTAATATGGCCATTGGGTGCCTACTGATGCTGGCGGCTAAGTACAGAGTGTTTGAATTTACTTGTCCTCTAAATGCATGGAGGGTAATGTTTTGGGGTATTTCTTTTTCTTCCATTAATTTATGCATATTATTATATTTTTATGCACACACCCGAACATTAGAGAATTCAAACATTGAGTGTAGAGATTTTAAAAATATATACCATTGCAAGATTGCTCAGATTAAATGTAGTTACGCTACCATCTAGCGTTGATGTTTGGGAAGTTGCTTGAGGTCGAAATAACACTCCTCTTCAAATATCCATTCTTTAGTCTCCTCCTCACCAGAGAGTAATGATAGATTGAATTTGGGTATGCTGTAAAAGATGGGATTTGAAGTGTTCGTGTTTATGTTATAGGTGAGCTGGTGGTGTCAGGTGTGTGGGTGAGCTGGGGGTGTAGTGAGAAGAGGAGAGGCCTTCCACGAAATGGGATCTCCACTGGTTGTTTTTCTGAATTGTACGTGGGGTTGGGAAGTAGGGAAATGATCACGCTCGACCTTGGATCTGGTTGATGATCAAAGTCAATTGCTCTTCGCGTGTTTGTATCTGGGATTGAATGGTTTGGTTATGGTTCTCGACGGTTTGCTGCAACTCTAAAGAGTTGGACAACCAACTCTGCATTGGTTGGCATCTTGTAATATTGCTCTCAATGGAAGCACCCTCTTCAGACCTTCTTGCCACATATACTCAGTACTCACCCTCTTCAGACCTTCTTGCCACATTGCTAGATAATTATTCTGTCCATTCTGCAGATGGATACCTCGTAGAAACTCTTTACCGGTTTATACGTGGTGCGGGCGAGTGTAGCTTTGCATGGTGCTCCCTCAAGGTGTATCACAGCCAAATGCTTCTCCTAGAACTTATCATCACCTTGTTTGAAATAGCACAGATCACTGATTCAACAAACTCTATAGAGTGCCTATCTCCGGATGGGAGTTCAGAATAGTTCCCGATAAATCTATGATTACGTTGAAAATTATATTGTTTGTAGGTAGTACATTTTTCAGACTATAGCCTGAAGATAAGTAAACAAAGTTGTTTCAAGCATATGTTATAACATTCAATTTCAATCAGCTTTGAGATCACACATGCGATACAAAACTACAGGAACTGAAATGAGAGCCCAGTGACTCTTGATATATAAAAAAATCTCCTCAGAGATTCAAGATAATTATCCTTTTCATAGAAGAAAAAAAAAGTGGAGCGAGCAGTCCTCAAATCAGTAGAGGCTAAAACCGAAAAACTGGCTAACAATAATAGAAACTCCCAGAGCTATTGCAATAAGTGACGAAGCCCAAGTCAGCTTCTCAGTTATTTTAGGGACTCTATCTTTTAACGCATCGCTGCACGAACCTATAAATACTGTGTAACTTCCCATAGCAATTACAGTTCCAATTAAAAACATACCTAGGAAGGCTGCACCAGCCAAGCGAGAAGGTAATGCAAGTGCTGGTAATACCATCATGAGGGCATCTGGCTGCAGCCCATGAACAATACCAGTAGCAAATGTTGCAAAGCAAATTTTTTTCTTCCCGCCTACTGGATTCTCAAGAGATTCATATGCACTAACATCACACTCACCGTTTTCCAAAACAACGCACGGCGTGGGAGAGGATTCAGATGCTTCCTTTATTCCCATTGCACCAATTACAAGTAAAGTCAAGCCTACAACTCTAGTACCCCAGGTACGGATGACTTCAATATGGAGGCGATCCTTAAGCAACAGAAACAGCAGACCAAATATCACTTGGCCTGCATCATGCCCACAACCCCAAAGGGCACCGACAAGAGCACTCTCTATACGAGTACGTCCAATAGAAAGAGGAGCTAAAGCAGCTAAATGGTCAGGTCCAGATAGAGTATGTAAGCAACCAGCAAAGAAGCCTGTCCAAGCACTAGTTAACAGTTCAGACGGCCCCCCTTTGGCAGTAGCAACGCCAGTCCCACTGGCGGCTGGAAAGGAAGCAAAGGCTGGAGGTACAATAGCCGGGTGGATTAAGATCACAGTGAGCGCTGACAGCAGAATAATTGCTACACCACTTACAACCTACACAAACCAAATATAATCATATTTGGTGAGAAAATACCAAATTCAAACATAGTACAAAGCAAGCTATTAGCTTATTTGGAGAGAACAAAAGCAAAAATATATATCCATTGAAAAGGCGCATGATGTATTCTTATCTACACACAAATACATACATATAAATTATATAGAGGGAGTTCGGGTGTATATCTCTTCTTAGTTATATTATAAACTGTGGACCATTATGATCTGTTGATTACGAATAAATTAACCGTAATGGATAAAACAAGCATTCATTTAACTATGCACCGAGACATGTAGAATGTACACCACAAAAAACACTGCTATTAAATGTGAGCTAAATCAGTTCTACTAAGGAGTTCACCAGCTCTAATTGTTCATTAGTGTCGGCGAATATCTCATTTTCAAAATTCACATATCGATACTCAAGTAAATTGGAATCTAACTGTGTGCACGTTAAATTAATAACTAAAATCAAAATTGAATATCTAAACCATGTAATTTCACAGATCCAATGGCCCCGATTGGTCTATGGTTTACAGCGAAAATGATATTTGCATTTGATCCGCTCTCAGTATATATCCAAATCGTCCATACACATACACATCTCAATGTAGCAAACTGTGTTCAGGCAATCATCATCATCTCACTTTAAGGGTTACGAATAGTAAACAGTTCCACCATGTCGATTAAAATGCATATGAGGGCAATTATCGGTCACGGATACTCCCTTCACGCAGAAAGAAGCCAAGGGAAAACCACAAAAACAATGCAGATAGCAAAAGAAGACACCCAATTCGATCCAACTTTGGGAATAAAAACGATTTATGTAGAAATTGCAAAAGCCGGACCTTTTTCTGGAGACCAACTGCAGCCGCAATCCTTCGTTTCAACGCTGCACTCTTCTCCAAAGCGTCCGCAGACTCCGAGACGGGAGCCGATGAGGACAGGGTGTGCTTGGCTACGCAATCAACTCGAAAACTCGAGGCAGTGCGCAGGCGGAATGGCGGCAATTGGTGAGAAACCAATCCGACCTGTCTGACATCGGAGTAGCGAAGAACCGGGTCGAAGCGACGGAGCCGGCGGATCCAGCTGGACGGGGCAACATGGTTGGGTGGAGGAGATGGTCGAATGAGCCTCTCCGTAATCATCTTTCCTTCCTTTTTTTTTCTTTTTTTTTTTTTTACTTCGTCGACTGCGTGAGCGTTTTTCTCAGAAGAAGAAGAAGATGAGGTTTCAATAATTTCGAGTTGCAATGAGTGTGTTTTATATGAAAATCGGATCCAAATGTATAAATTTGGTTTTAAATGGTTCAGTTTTATAATTAAGGGTTTTAAATTTTATTCATGATTTTTTATGCAAGTGCGTTGGTCACATTTACATAGATTCATATCCATTGCAGCAAAGCTAATTCAAATTAGGATTACTTTGAGTGTGAATAATATATACAATAGTAATCAGAACCGAATCGGAGATCAAGCCAGTCAAGGTTCCGGTTTCTGATTTTCCGATTGAATCGGCTGATCAAATCGGTTCGACCGACGGTTCAATTACTTACAATAATTACAATATAGTAAGTCTAAGGTTATAATTGTAAATAATAAAACATGTTACTTAGACAACTTGTTTGGTTAAAGGTGTTGCCTAAAACATAGAGGGCTTGAATTCGAGCCCGATACCTCCCTATTATTTAAAATAATTTTAGATTTAATTTAATCTTAATTAAGCCATCAATTACACTAAACATGTTCACCGATTTTGTAAAAAATCGGCCGATTTTTTCCAATTTAGTACGCAACCCGATATCAATTTCAAATCTGACTGGTACCAATTCCGATTCCCGGTCCAACCGACCGGTCTGATAGCTATGATATATACGGCGCAATCATGTGTCACTTAAAATATAAAGGATAATAATAGTTTTATTGTAGGACACGTATCAAATGAAGATTGATTATTAAACATTAAAATTAAATAGTTCAGTTGTGGAGTACTTTGCTTAGAATCACTGGATCTAACTCCTATTAATAGAAATAGGATATTAAGGAATAATTATTTAAGTCATTATTATACATTATAAATTATTTTCAAATTATTAAAGAAAAATTAATTAGATAATTAATTGAAGAAATATCATGTTCAGTCATTGATCTTAAAGATATAAAATTAAATTGTTTCACACTGCTTTTGGTAGCGCGTGTTGAAGAATGGAGTTTGTGTGGTTTGCTGCGTGACAGAAAAAAAGTAGACATAAAAACAAAAAAGAGAAGCTTATTTTAACAAAGCTTGTGTTGTTGAAAGATAGAAGATGGAAAATGCTTCACTTCTAATTAGCAGATTCGATGTTTTGAAAACAAAATATAAAAAAGTTTGTCTTCGGAATATAAACACTTTGGTATTTTCAATGCATTTAGTAAAATAATGGTGTATGAATTCTTAGATCCACTTCTATGGGAAAATGACAACTAAAAATAAAATACTTATAGGACAAGTGCTGAAAAGGGAAAGTTATATGCGCAGGGCTGTAAGCTGTGAATAGTGTTTGGATTGGTTTGAGAAAACAAAAGTTCGAGTTTGGAATTGAGTGGATTTGTGGGATGACGTTGGACATCTTGCCTTTTAACCGCTTTTTTATTTATAGGGTTGGATTACAGTTGGTTTTTTCCCCTTGATGTTCATTTTCTGATAGTTGGACATCCATTAGACATCTCTTTTCCCATTTTTCATAAATTGCTCCAACAACTCGCTGAAAACTCACCCACAAACGTTGTGCTCCCTAAATTTGGCTGTTGCAATATTTTTACTCTTTTATGCACAAGGTTTAGTTTAGCTTCTATCATGTGTCTATATGGTTTGAGTCTTCCAATTATGTAAGTTGTGAAGCATTACAGTGATCCTAACGTGCTATCAGAGATCAGCTGCGGCCTTAGTGAGGCTATGGTAGGGATCAATCTGAACGATTGCAAGGTCCAGAGGTATACCAATAGGTCTGAGTGAGCTACTGATATTGGATTGTCTTCCTGTTTCAGTCTCTTCGGTGTTTTTTTATTGGCTCTGTTCAGTATTTGGTGGCTGGTGTTAAAACATTATCAGAACTTTGGTGATCAAATATGTTTTCTGAATTTTACATTTTCATGGTCATGCAGTCTCCCGGAACCATAAAAGATCATTTTTGGTAGTAAACTATGTTGTTAGGCATCTAGTAGTCTAATGGCTGAATTTGTTATGAGTGATTGACAAAAAGAGAGTGTGTCTTGGTGTTTATGAAACCTCAATTATGCATGCCTTGGTGTTTATTTGTATCACTCATTATGGAACCTTTTTTTTCTGAGAGCTGGCTAACAAAAAGAAATCATTCAGATTGAGAGGATTGATATCTTTTCAGAAGCAGGCTAGTCTTCCTGGTGATTTGTGATCCAAGATGTGTATTCACACTGTTATACTTTGTCTTGATTTTGTAGTGCTGATTGCAACGAGGTTGGATGGATTGCGTGAGTTCTCCGGGGACAGCTTATGTGCTAATCAACCATTGCTTTGGATGGTTTTGTTCTAATTTTTTAGGTTAGACATATTGAAGAAGAATATGAGTGAGGTTTGTGAGCTAACTTTGTGTCGAGTTTGCATCTCTGAACTGGGATTGTCACCGAGATTGGATAGTATAGGTGGGTTACATTTCCAAAGAAAGAATATGTGCATACGTTCAGACATTTTATCAAATAGATGGTGGGAGATTCATAAGTTGATTGGAATTCGGAGAAATTACATTGGTGGATTAACAAAATGTAGACGTACAATTAAGGTTTTTCCCATTTGAATAAATGGAATTAACGATGTTATTGAAATTAAAGGAAGTCTCTATTTGTGCACTTTTTTTTTTGTCGATTTTGATAATTCAGACCTTTGGTTAGGAAGTGGTGATAGTTTAAGACCATTTTAAGAGTTTTTTCCTAATCTGGATTACACATATTTTGGGGTTAGTAATGTCATGCTAGTATGTTTTTGTACAAACATCAAATGAAAAGCATTTATGGATTCTTAGGATGCCTTCCAAATATAGAATACATGTAGATATTGATAACTCTAATGTCGCAAGGTTGTTCACACATACAAACTTGGACATTAAAGTTTAACATTAAAGTTCAGACACTAAAGTTTAGACAGTATATTTTACACATTAAAGTTCAGATACTAAAATTTAGATAGTAGAGTTCATACATTAAAGTTCAGATACTAAAGTGCTGACACAAATTTCGGCCATTAATTTTCATAAACTAAAATATAGCCACTAAACTACAGATACATGTACATTGACACTAAATTCAGACCAAAGTTCTGACTAAAGTACAAATAATAGTTCAAACACTAAAATCAAGACACAAAAGTACATATACTGTAAGACACATGTATCTTGATATCGAATTCATGGACATGTTATGGACACCAAGGTGAAGACAGAAGTTGACATACATGCATTTAACAACTAAAGTTCAGACAATTTTTTTTTTCTTGAAGTATACCAACCAACCAGACATCATGTTTCCAAACAAGAAAGTCCTCATTTGGTAAATTTCAGAGCAAATAAGATTCACATTGACAAAAGTGTAGGTAAATTAAATTTCAGACAACCAGAGTTCAGAAACTAGAGAAAACGTTCATTTACCAATTCAATTTGGCTTATTTTGTAATAATTGGATGTCGTTCTGAGTTTCATCTACATAGCAAGAAATAAATTATCAAACTCTAACAATATGAACAACAATGGAGTTGTTGCAAATCAGTTCAATGTAAGGAAAAGGCTTGAATGCAAACCCTAATGCAAAACCAGTAAATAATAAACCTAGTAACAACCATTCATTGTTGATCGTTGTTTTAAATATCAGAGTTAAAACCATTAATTCACAAAAAAAACGCGTGAAGATATCGATAAAAAAACTTTATCCTCAACATATACGAACAAATATCCTCAACATAGATAGTCTATCAGATACTTTATAAAACACAAAATAGAGAAGAAGGCGAACTTTCTTCAAAAATCTATGTCAGTATCACCATATTGTCGAAATATTCAGTTCAGGCAAAATATAGATGATGGAGATGGAAATACAAGTGCAAGGTTGAGAATAGAAGAGAAAGTATAGATGAGGGAGGAAAATATCAAAATTATAATCATGTTTCTGCAAGAGTCACGCTTTTTGTTTGATTTGATATGCCTTTTCATAACTGACACCCACGGTCAGTAAAATTCGGAGACAAATTTGCCCCGTCTGGTTCCACATTCCTCTTTATCACTCCACGTGTCCCAATCCTTGTGAAATATCACCTGTTTAATTTGGGCCGTTGATGGGTTGTATTATACAACATCCACACGAGTGCGCACTTCGTAACATAAGAAGGGGTGCGTGCCCGATCCCTCTGCTATATATATAGGAGGAGGATCAATTCAGAATAACCAAATAGTATGAGAGTTGAGAACTTCATTATCCATTCGATCTTTTTAATCATGTGGCCCATATTTGTCTATTTTTAAATTATAAAAGTGAGTGGAGGGGTAATTTGGGGTTATAAGATATGCTGATTTATTTGTCTTTCGTAAGTCTGCATTTCACGCCACACACATCTAGCTTCAGACACTTATCTCTCCCAAAACCCACTCAAGCTTCACACTTTTCTATCCCTTGAAACTTATCTCTCACATGCAACTCATCTCATGTGAAATTCATTCAAGCTTGACACACTCTCTCTCCTATGAAACGCACTTCTCCCTCCCAAAACTACCTCTTAAGCTTCACACACGAAAATAAGTGCTTTCTCCTCTCTCAAGAGCTCCACTCATCTCGAAACTCATTTCTCAAACCTTCGAGATTTCAAATTTCCCTATTTATTAATATTTTGTTTGTGATGTTGTGTTTCAGGATTTTGAAATATAAGTTTCTATTATGTTTTTTTTAAATTTTCTTGGTTTTCAAATATGTGTTTCGATTAGGTTTTATGAGTTTTTTTGTGTGATATTATTTATATGATCTTGTGTTTATGGGTCCGTCCGGGTTTAGCACTTTGTTACACAAGTATTAAATTACAACGTTCAAACTGTAGTAGCTTGAATTTGGTACTTAAGCATTTAACATCGAATGTTGTACTTTTGCTACACGTTGTACTTTTGCAATGAATGATGTACTTTAGCATTGAACCTCTGGGTTTAGCACATATATATGTTTCTGTGTTTATGGTGTCAAAATCATAAAGTTCAACAAGTGCTAAATTACAATGTTCGTTTTGCTTCGAACAGATTTTATGGGTTTTTAAATGTGTGTTTCTGTTATGTTTTCAGCGTTTTGTTTATGTGTTATTATTTTCATGGTTTAGGGTTTATGATTAATTAAAATAATATATACACTTATTTTCAAAAAATTTACCACCCATTTTTTGGGATCAAGGGTTTAGGATTTTTTTTTATTATTTAAAAAAACTGTATTTGAGTTAATTTTGTCAGGGTCTTAGAGAGTAAATTTAAGGTTATGGCTTTAGGGTTTAGGGATTTTGGGTGTAATGTTTAGGGTTTATAGTTAATTATAATGTACAGTGTTGGTACCCATCGTTCCGACGGGTGGTAATAAAGAGTGACCGGGAGCATCGTATAAACAGAGACGATCGGGATTGCGAGGTGTGGTGGGGGTGGGCATTAGAGAGCGGTTGCGGGGACTGGGCGTGGTTGGAGGCGGGGTGTGTATCACGTGACCGGGAGCGTCGTACGACAGACGGACAGACGCTGATCTTTTATATATATATAGGGGGCGGATCAGGTGAAAACCTTCCCGAATATGTAAACTGTGGACAAATTAGATTCGTTGATCACATTTCATCCGATTGACGCAAATTTTTATAGATTTATTATTTAATATTTTCAAAATACGATTAATTCTTTATTGATAAATTATTAGATTTGTTGCATGGTTCTCTCCTTTAAATGAGGAATGCAACGATTCATTTTTCTCTCACCTTTAAAATATTTTTACTCTTTGGTCTCCCTCTTTTACAGTTGTTTTTTATTTTGGCATAAACCAGATTTTTTTTCTGTCTTTCACAGCCATTTTCTATTTTGTCTTACATCATATTTTTATTGGTGCACAAATGTGCACCTATTTAAAACCTATGAACACATATGTGCACCACGAACACAGATGTGCACCACGAACACACAAATGTGCACCAATTTAAAACTCAGAAACACAGATGTTCACCAGGAACACAGATGTGAACTCATTTAAAACCTAGAAATATAGATGTGCACCAGAAACACATATGTGCACCCAATTAAAACTCAAAAACTCATATGTGCACCAACGACGATTGAGATCCTGCCTTGATTCACTATTTATTAGTCAAGACTTGCCAAGTGGAAACCCATGTAAAGATAACTGAGTTTTGTAATCTAGCTAGGGCTGGCCCTAGAAAAATTGAGGAACAACACTTCCAATTATCTTGGAAATAAGATACTTGTAAGTTGCTTGAGTTGGATGAAAGCTATCCCAGAATATGTATTTTGATGGATCTGGGCAAGTATGAGATAGCTTGTTGCATAACACTGCGGCCTCCAATTCCCCAGTTCCACAACACCCTTTGTTCACCACTTCGAATCCTGCGAAACACCACCAGAATATCAGAAGATTAACATGCACAATGACACTCAACTTTAACGTAGCATGTCGCCAGGCCTTTAGAGATCAGCCGATTCTAAGAAGGCTTTTACGTTCAGGTTTCCTAGTTTGCTCTACTTTCTGTAAACAAGTCAGAAATTACAGTTAGGAAGTTTAGGAGAGGACTCACCATGCTCTTGGGGATTTCGTATCAGATCCAAAAGTGGGTAGTAAATATCAATGATGACAGCTTTGGCATCGGAATTTTCATTGTTAAATGATTCAACCCTTGCTGCCAATTTGGAGTTGAACAATATAGAGCCATCGTTGTAACTCTCAACACATTGTCTATCAGCTCCACCGGCTAGGGTTCTTGGAAACGGGAGGCACCCGATTGGTGGAGCATTGAATATGCCAATCCTTCTTGCGCCGAGTCCATACAAATCCTGCCACCGGCCGTAACCTCCTTTGATCAGTACACATTCCTAGTCTAAATTAGTCAAGAAACTAATATGTACACATATGTTACGACGTACGTTTAAAAGATCAGTAGCAAAGTCGGCCAAAACTGTAGTGTAAGTTGAAATATTGTACTGGTGCTTTCGGATACCAAATGAAAAATATGTGTTCACTAAGTCATTGCTCCCAGCCACTACTCCAAACAGCGCTCGAGATACGATGTGGTTGGCCTGATCTTCACCGACGAGAGAATCGAGTCTCGATTTGTACTCCTTGAATTGATCCAACTGTTCAGAGATGGGCCTGGCTGTCTGGTATTGAATATGATGCAAAAACATAACAACAGGATAGTTTGCATAAATAATTTCTTCATAGGGATTCATCTAATGCAAAAGAATCGAAGTTAATGATGAAGAGCTAGCATGTATGCGTGTACCTCCAATGCGGCAGTAACTGGATCGAGTCCGCTCCCTCCCGAAGCAAAGCTCACACCGTTAATAAGATCATCTGGTTGCAAATTGGGGTCCATATATGCTGGGATAAGCTCTTTTATTGAAAGTTCTTGAGCTGAAACACGCACTCAACCACAATGTCAAATGCTCATAATGTCCTACCAATTTCAATTTCAATTTTAACCCTAAATTAACAAGGTGTTGTCCTAGTGGTATTGAGTGTTAGCTAACTATTTTAACGTCCTGGGTTCAAACTCACCAAGGGGGAAAGTGGAGAACCACTATTGATCCTCTTTAAAAAAAAATAAAACTAAAATAAAATAATAATAATAAAAAAAGTACCGTTCGAGTGATATATGTTGGGCAAGAACCAAATAAATTATTAAACATATTATTGGCTGTCATTCTAGATATATCGTACATCAATCATCAATGTTTTTTGGATTGAGGGATTCGATGAAGGTAAAAAACTCTCTCCTTTTTTTTTATATGTCAATGCACATTTAATACTGTTACACATACTCCCTCCGTTCTGATATACACGTCGTTTAAAATTAATTGGAGTAGATTAATGTGATATTAAATATTAACGGTTAAACAAATTTAATAGGTAAAGATTTAATATATGTTTTTAAAATTTCATATAAAAGATAGAATTAATGAATTATACTGGTGTGGAATGAGTTTTTTGTGGATTATGATAATGAAATCATTAATGTTTGACTTTTTAAGATAGTTGTAGATATTAAATACGCATTGAAAAATGTTAATTGACAAATAAATATAGACAAAAAAATTCAGTTAAGTGACATGTAAAAAGGGACAGAGGGAGTACTCTAAAATGTAATAAATAAATTACATTTTTATCATAATTAATAAAAAATCATTTTACACATGAATAATACATTACATTTTATATTTTACACGAAATTTAAAAATTACATTACATACATATTAAATTTTATTAGCAACTAATATTAAAATCTCCTTAATCTACTCAATTTAATCTGAAATGATTACTATAATAAGACGGACGAAGTATATGCTTTTTACGTGCGTGAAATTTGTAGGTGGGATATGGCCATGTTATTATTGGGTATTTGTATGAGATTTAATGATAAGAATGTCATGTGACGAGTATCCATTAGTGATAGAAATATTTAAAATTTTCAACGTGTGTCGTCGACACAGGATAAAAAATGTCCATAGCCATATGTGGGCACAACACGCCTAAAAAATTCTCAATACATTTGTTTATCCAACCATACGTATGTCTAGAATAATATAGTAACAACTATCAAATAAGTAAAAGGTTTCATGTGTAACCAAAAATAATTCATAAAATACTCAACATGATATTTGAACTTGAACCTTATTCAAGCATCACGTTGATTTTATCTCAACCAAACTGAACTGAACTAAGCAGGTTATACATAGGATGGCATGAATATTTGTGATGCAACTGCTTTCTCGACAAAATTACTTTCTCCTACAATCACTTTTGTGGGTGAAAGGCTGAAAGCACTTATGGGAAAATAGTTTACAAATCCAAAATGGTTTTCATTTGATCCACATTCTATATATATATATATATATATAGGGGCGGATCAGGTGAAAACCTTCCCGAATATGTAAACTGTGGACAATAGCTCTGCATGTAGTGAAACACAGAAAATACTAGGAAGAGTTTTAACTGGTTGGTTATGAATGAAACACACACAAGTGGGCGGGACAACCTCGTAAATCTGAATATGCATTCGTGACACATAAAATGAACCACTCAACCGTAAAACCAACTTTATGTAAAAATATGCACGTAAATTCTTCGTGGGATCTAGTTCAACACTCAGGTAATGCAACAAAACAAAAAGAAAATCGACATGAAGTTGTATAAATTTTGATTTCTCATATTGAGTTTTACCGGATGGACAGCTGTCCGTTCAGATCTAGATCAAACCGTTCATTTTAGTGTAAATATAATATATTTTTAATTTTTGTACTCCCGATTAAGTCTAAAAGTAAGATATTTCTTATTTTCGTACCTCCAATCAGTTAAATTTTTTTTTGGTAATCTCAATTAAGCTTAAAAATATTATAGTTTTTATAAAAAAAAATTTGTACCCCAAAATAAAATTTCTAGTTCCAGCACAGATTGAGAGGGCATAAATTAAGGGGATAAAATCAAAAAGTGCTCTGAATTACCACAACTTACTTAATTGCGGTCCGAACTATCATGATTTCCAAAAAAGGTGCGATGGTAAAAAACATGGACTGATTTTCTGAAATAAAATTTACCATTACATTCCTAAACTTATATTATTATAAGATTTGGATTTGTGTGCGAAAATTACGTCGTTTAATTATCAAAATAATAATATCGTTTTGCGCATATAAAAAACGATGACTTTTCATACTCAATCATCCATAATTCTCAACAAATTTAATAAAATCAATTATATTTAAGAAATCACATAAACTGATGTTAAAAATCATCCAAAATCAGTTCAATTTTTTTTTTCATTGCACCCTTTTTAAAAATCATGATAATTTCAGAGCGCAATTGAGTAAGCGGTGATAATTGAGTGTCCTTTAACATTTTTTCCCTAAATTTAAAAGTAAATGCGCATTATTAGTAAGAAGATGGATGGACACAAACCTACTATGTCCGTTGGAACCAGCCCATTTGAAAACCTTCCTGTAGCTACTCCTCCCTTGAAATCCCTCCCATAAGGTGGGAAATTAGCCTTTGTTGGGGTACTCATATCATTGTTGTTGCCCGGATCAACAATGGAATCTCCAAGCACTATCAAAGAAGTAAACTTTTTATCTTCAGGAATGTTCACGGCTGATTCCACGCAAATGCACACAAAAAGCGTTAACAAACAAACAGCTACTAATGGTGATGCGCCTGTATATTTCTTAAACTGAAAAGGGCAGGAAGGATTTGATGACCACAGCTCCATGGTGTTGGAGAAATGTGGATACCAGAAAACTGAGAGAAAGATATATTATGTATATGTCTTGCTGTTGATTGGTACCAATAACTCTCGGGGGCTTGATGAGTATGGGAGCCTGCTTTGATATATAAAGTACAATAATTCTCTGCATGGCTGTGTGAATTGAATATGGACCAGAAATGTAAACATTTATGTTCCACACCTACTGGTATATGAAGGGGGTACACAAGTTGCTATTAATGATTCAAATCTTATGGTGACTCTGGACTCTATGCACTATCCAGATTTGGGTAGACATATGATCATGGGGGAGAGATAAAAGTTCATATTGATGGAAACCCTGGAGACAGCTAATTTGGAAGTGTCAACGATCATCGATAGCAAGTTCCAACAACAAATAAGTTATATGTAACGGAAGTCACAGATCAAATACAAGTATGCAACCCATGTTCAGAGGTCAGAACTATCTCATTGCCGAAACTCTCAACCCCCAAGTTTCACCCACAACTTATCAAACATGAATTTTTATATATATATATTTTTTGTAAGTTTTTTTTTTTGAAACTTTACCTCGATTTTATTTGATTTTTCATTGGCTATTGGGCTGTGAGATATTTTTCTAGGCCATGTTTTCAAGAGAAGATAAGTCACTTATATCATACAATTTTGAAAAATATTTTGGATGGCATTAGCTCTAGGCATTACTTAAACCAAGTCATACAGAGATAAAATTATTAAGGAATACCTCAATCCAATATTTAACATGATCTAGCAAGAATGTTCAAAACTCTCCAAGGTCTCAAATCAAGTCGTCTGACTAGATCATAATAATTTGTCAGAATATGTATGGAATCAAATCACTTGAATGGAATAGTAAACATCTAACAAAGCTCAGATTTTTCAAAAAAAATATTCAGATTGTGAGATAGAGAAAAAGAAAAAGGAAAACGTAAAAATAAAGAAAAGATTCAAAACTCTATAAAACATTAAGTGATAATTTCCCCACTCCACGCTAAAAATTAGCTGGGTCCTCACAGTTCATAAGCATATATCATAGTGAAGTGAAATAGGCAGGGAAAAAACCCTGAAAATCACAGTCTGGCCAAACCGGTCTCTTAACCTGTGCATTGATTTATCAGGATGCGGGCGCGATGTCTTCTTTCTTGCGCGCAGCTTCATGAAATTTCTCCTGAGGCTCCTTTAATTAAAGCGCGCACGCAGAAATTGAAAACTTGCACGCAATTTACCTCTTAAATCTCAAAGAATTGATGCATTTCTTGCAAAAACCCCACATTACGACTTTGTCTTAGTGTTAAGGACTCAGAGAAAAATAATGTCAATAGATAATCATGATAAAACTAAAAATAAAATAAAAACTAATATGAATTTAAAAATTGAGTTGCCTCTCGACAAGTGCCCTTGTTTAACGTCTTAGGCTTGATTACACCGTACCTCAACCGTCTCAGGGAGTTGGAGCTTCTTCTCATGGCCACCACTACGCAATCCATTCATGTGATTGTCACTACTACAGACTATGTTTACGACGACGCTTGCATTCGACGACGCTTTCACATCTGAGGACGCTCATATGCATAAAGCACCATAGAAAATACACCTAACTTCAGAATATAATAAACGTTGTTAAATATTTACTCATAAGATGACACTTATACATATAAAGCACCACAGTAAGTAGTTTTCTCAATAAACGCTCATATGTTTACTCCACCAACAACCGGGCATATGCCAGACATGTCATCTCAATAGTTTTCTAATCTGCTTCGAGGTAGTTTTCTATCTCATTGCCAATCGGTCTTAAAAATCCCCCAGTGAAGTTCAAGATGTTCAAATGTGGGATTCTAACCCATAATATCGCCTTATTTGATTCTCATTTGAAGTTAAAATATGGGTTCAACCGGAAAAGTCTATAGAGGAATCGACTAATTTGGTGGATTCCACATGCCATATCCTCTTTAGATTTGGTGGATTTATCATCTTTCATCATTTTATTCCTCTTTAGAATGTCTATGCTATGATAGAAAATTATGGCTTTGGAGATTGGGATGCAGCTGCTACTACTGCAAAAGTCATCTACAGTCCTCCGACCAATCCGGCTGGGGCTTGCCTCCTTCACTAAGCTGCTCAATGCTCGTGGACACCTACTTGATGAGTCTATTTTTAGACTTTTGTCATTTCTTGATTTGTCACCGGTGCATCTACTGGGTGGGAAAAGCTTACTTATGCTACGATGCGTTTTTACTACAGAGTGTCAGAGAAAAGTCAAAAAGTCAGCAAGAAAAAAAAGGAATTATTTTAGAGAGAATACAGAGAGCCTCACTTTAGAATCTAACCCATCTTTTCATGACACCTCATATTAAAATATATGCATTTCTTTATGATTTGATAATCTGGCTTATCAAAATACAGAAAAAACTTCATTAGTTATATACAATTAAGACACTCTGGACTATTATTGACAAAATTAAGTGTTAAAGTTAGTATAATTTTGTAATGAAAATTGTAGAAAATATTCGGTTTAAAAAACATGGTCTTAATACAAGGCCTGTCGACTAAATAGATTCAATAAGATTTTCGTGAAGTAGAGAATGGTCGGAGTTTTGAAGAATTTGGTGAGACATGGTCTTTTGTTATATTTAAGTTTAATAAATATTATTATAATGGCTCTTATAATCATATGTATTTTGTCTAGATGTAATATATGTGATCATCATCATTTGGTAGCCTAGTGGTTAAGGCGTTGTTGATTCGTCATACCTAGTGAATTAAAAGTATCAATTTAATTAGTTTTTATAAAAATGAATTTTTCATATAAATTAATAAGATATTTTTAGCAGTTTTCATCTAATTAATGTAAACTTGGAGTTCAATGTGTTCAGCTGAGTTTGGTAGATACTAGACAAGGTGATGGGATACTGTCTCATACTTTAAGGGATAAAAGGGAAGACACGGACTGTGCCTGTATAAAAATCAAACCCTTGCCTAATTTCACTTTCAGAAATCACTTTTAAACATCTTTTGTTATGTAGATGCTTCTGGGCATCAAGGATGAATAAAATGAGTTATTTTTAGTGAACATGGTCTATCACGTGAACCATGAACTAATAATTAAAAAACTATTATGAGGGACGTTGAAAAACGAAAAAAATTATGACCAACAAATATATTGTCACATGTCATTTTGATTTTTTAACATAACACGTGTCAGCTCCTTAACAATAATCTTTCGATAGCCACAATCCTTATCTTGTTTCTTGCCCTTGAGAGCCAAAATATGTTTCGCCGTAACAGATACAAATTTGATTGCAAGACAGCAGTTGGTGTGAAGTGCATTTTTATGAATTATGAAACGCCACACGTGTTAAATGTCACAGGTATTTGAATCCAAATCCAATAATCTTTGTTTTGTTTGATGTCTCAGAAAAACTGAGGCAAGACTATTCCGATATTCTTAGCTATAAGCTCTTTGTATGTGGTTTCGGTGGGGTGGAAACTATCCCAAAAGACGTACTTTGACGCGTCTGGACATGTCTTGGGGTGATCCACGGGGCTGCATAGGAACACAGCCTCGATCAACCCGGTGCCGCAGCATCCTTTGTCCGCCACTTCAAAGCCTGCATTGGTGCAAAATAGGTGAAATATAGACGAGAGCTGATGAAATTATCTACATACGCGAGGAAGATGGTCAGCTTACCGTTCTGTCTGGGGTTCTTAACCAGACTCAAAAGAGGGTTGTAGACGTCGACGATCACAGCTTTGGCATCCCTATACTTGGTGTTGAACGAGTCGATAACAGTCCCCAGTTTGGAGTTGAACATGACAGCAGCTTGGTTGTATTCTTCGACGCATTCCCTTTCAAAGCCCCCCGCCGTGGTTCTCGTGAACGGAATACACCCCAGTGGTGGAGCTGTAAATATCCCGATTCTTCTTGCACCCTCCGCGTACAGATCCTGCAACCATGCACAAATTTGCATTCTATACATTTCCATTTTTTATCATACATAGCATTTTGCTACTCATGCAGGTGACGTGAGTGCAACTCACCGCGAAAAAATCAGCAGCAAAGCTGGCCATGAGAGTTGTATAAGAGGAGATATCATAATGCGCTCTTCTGATGCCCGATATGTAATACGAATTCACGATATCATTGCTGCTCGCCACGACTCCAAACAGTCCTCGACCTATAATGTAACTGGTCTGATTTTCACCAACAAGGGAATAGAGTTTGGATCTGTACTCCCTGAACATATCTAATTGCTGTGCCAGTGTCGTCGCTGGCTGATGGATGGAACACAGCCGCAACAAATAAGCACTCAAGAATGATTTTCAAATTCATAATGTAAAAGATGAAGAAACTTACGGCTAACAAGGATGTGAGTGGATCGTATCCACAACCTCCGGATGCAAAACTTACGCCCGTAATCAGATCATCGGGCTGTAAACTTGGATCTCGATAGGCCGGCAAGTACTCTTTGAGGGATAGTTCTTTAGCTGTACATTGATTCACAAAGCTACACACGTTAAGTGTCTCATCATTTCAAGCCTCCAATATGTATACAACTGCAAAAGCATGCCTTAATCTTGTATTTTATGTATGTATACAAAATCTTATGTGAGTTTTGAGAACTCAACGGGTAATCATCCGATAAACTGATTTAATAGATTTTTTTTGTTCATAAATGGTGGGGTGAAGGATAGTGAGGTATGTCTGGGAAAATACGGGTATAAATAATGATCCAACATAAAAATACATTGTTTTACACGTGTCCGCCACATGTCACCTGTATTCTCTCTCAATCATTGAATCAATTAATGTACATATATTGATATTTTTTTAAATTCAAATTCATAATTAATTTTAAAAAATTATAAGGTCTAATTTAAGATTTACTTTCTATATTTTTTTTAAAAAAATTTCCTAAAGTACAAAGTATAAATGTCAAAGTATGCAGTTCATATTTCAAAGTCCGAAGTACAACAAATAAAATTTAACATTTTAAAATTCAAAATACGAATTTTGAAATATGAATTTTGAACTTTGAACTCGTGTTGTACGTACATTATACTTTGTACTGTAGTACTTTTTTGAAAAAATATATCAGTAATGGGTCTTAAATTAAATTTTAAACTTTTTTACATATGATTATGAAAACTATTTTTATTAAAAAAATCACTAAAAATACATAAATTAATTTTAAGAATTAAAATAATAATTAATAATTTTGAATAAAAGAGAGATAGTGCTGAAACGAAGAGATAGTTGGACACATGATGATTTGTGAATGGTTCGTGGTTGTTGAGTAGAGGGGTGCCTGGGTGGCTATAAATTTAAACAATAAAATAATCTTTTGAAAATGGGACGCATGGCAGTTGTGATTTTTTATATGGTCAGTTTCATCAGAGAACTTCAAATGTTCTAAGAACTAGAAATTCATGACATCCGTCCAATCAAGCAATCAGAATGAGCTGATTAATCAGGACAAAGGGTAGTGGAATAGGTGGAGAGAACATGTGTCACAATTTGAGGAGTAGTGTGATATAATGATCGACCAAGATAAATGCATTTTTCCGACACGTGTATGCCACGTGTCACCACATTCTTTTTTTTTAATTCTTGAAATCAATTTATGTAGTTATATTGATATTTTTTTAGAAATCAAAATTCATAATCAATTGTAAAAATATATAAGATTTGATTTAAGATCCATTTTCGCTATTTGTTAAAAATATTCCCACGGTAAAAAGTTCAAAATTCAGAATTTAAAGTTCATATTTCATAGTTCAAAACTCAAAGTTCAAAGTACAAAGTATAAAATTTAATGTTCAAAGTTTAAATTATGAACAATGAACTATGAATTTTGAACTTTGAACTAACCACTTTATACATTGTTCTTTGTACTTTGGTACTTTTTTTAAAAAATATATTAATAATGAGGCTTAAATTAAATCTTATAATTTTTACACATCATTATGAAAATTGATTTTTTTAAAAAAATGCACAAATTGATTCTTTAAAAAAATTTAATATAATTAAATTGATTTTAAGAATTAAAAATAAGGATTAATGAGTTTGAATAAAGAAGAGAGAGTGGCGGAATGAAGATAGAGTGGGACACGTAGCGAGTGTATGGCTCGTTGTTGTTGGGTAGTGGGGCACGTGCCATTTACTGAATACCATTTACTGAATACCAGCAAAATTTGACTTCAAAATGCCATTTTGAAAGTGAGACACATGACGAGCTGTGATTTTGACTTGATGAATATAATGGTTCTTAGCTCTCACCTTATTCAGGAGTTCTCAATTTATGTATATGTGCAAAAGGTGTCTTCTCCAATAAAAATAGCTTTAATAAAATTGTTATGTAAAAAGAATAAACAATGATTTGAACTAATGTTAGTATATCATACAAAGATATGCTCTTTTCATCCTCTTTTATTTATCACTTAACTAAAGCTTATTCGTTCATTTCTAACTGTTACTTAATAATATCAATGCATATGTAATATTGTAACTACCTAAAAAAGTTAAACATTAATTACATCAATATCAAAATATATAAAAGAACCCCTTATACACCAATAATAATTCACTCCATTATACCTTTTAGAAGATATTTAAAAAGAATACATTAACTATTATATATTAATTTATTCAACTAATATTTACATTGTCTTAAATAACTTAATTTAATTTTAAGAATCCCAAAAACTACTTCATTTATCAATTCATTCATTATGCCATGCCATATGAAATGAAAAAAATCATACTTGCAGTAGATGCAATAATGGTAATTGGTCTCTAGTTTGGCTCTTAGAACACGAGTTATGTTCTTAAGCTCAATCTAAAATATTAATATATTCAGGTTCGGCTAAGACCCAGTGCAACCGGATCAATTTCAACGGACCCTCAAATTTTCAAACGCCCCAAACATCTCAAACCCACTTTCCAATAAGCCTCATCATAAGGCTGTCTAATTTTTTAATTTCAGATTACCTAAAACGCATTACACGAGAGATGATAGCGTAGCATCGGTTGACTTACCGAGGCATGACAACTGAATGATACGATGACGAACGGTTCTATAACAAACAGTCGAATGGTATGATTTTCTCTCACCATCTAAGAGTCCAATGGGTAATTGCCTATTTCTACTACTCTCCTCTCAATAGTTGATTCTCTATTCAGCAATCGATCACAGCCAAATTGAGCATATGAGAATTGGCTAGCATCTCAAACTGCAATTTTGGAATCTCCGGACCTGCTCAAACTGCAATAGGTTTCTCCATTCTTAAAGAATAGTTTCTGAACCTAATTCTCCATTCAGCGTCTCCAAGCCAAATTCTCCATTCAACAATCAATCAGTCAGTTTTTGAGATATGAGTTACAACAGATTATTTATTTATTTTTTTCTTAATATCTCTTAAATTATAATAAATCATTGAACAACGCAATTATTTTTATCCTTTGCTGTGATAAAGCTATTTGGATAGGTTTGTATTTTAAATTTCTCTAAATTTATCTTCTTGTATGAATATATCTTCTTGAATTAGGAAATATAAGTCGGTCATGAGAAGTCACTGAACAAGAAAAAAAATAAAAAAAATATATTAAATCACATCAAGGCGCGCTTTTGATAAATTTGTGATAAAGGAATCACGAATTTCATTAGAAAATAAAAATATTGATGAAATGTTAGATGAAAATTATGATAGTGTGAAAAATATAGTTTCAATAACGATGAACATTTTATAGTAGATGTTAAGTTAAAGTTGCTTATACAATTTTTGCCTAAAAAATAAATGAGAGTTGTTAATATTTTATAATTATTTTTGAGACATGTATTAGTTTCATAATGCAATAATTGCTTATAGAATAATACTATTGACTATCCCTATCACGGTTGCATATGTAGAAAAAAGTTTTTCCAAGTTAAAGTCATTCAAGTCCTATTTGTGCTCTTCGATGTCACAAGATCGACTTAATGGATTGTCGTTAATAGCAATTGAGAATGATATTTAGAGAAAGTTGAGTATGAAGATTTGATTGAAGATTTTGATTCAAAAAAATACAAGAAAATTATTGCTATTTAAATTATGTTCTCTATGACTGTTATGTTTTCTTTTTGTTAGAATTAAATCTTGTTTACTGAGTATTATTTTTAATTCTAGATTTGTATTTGGAATTAAGGTAATTTTCTCCTTTAAACTGTGTAATTACCACGGAACAAGTTTTTTTGCTTCTTAATTATCTAATAGAATAGAGGCTATCATCCATTTTTATAAAACAATTAGATTATTAAATTTCACAAATTTTAGGATCAAATTTTAATTTTGTACAGGGTCCCAAAATGTGTGAGATGGCCTGAGTGTATTGAAGCCAACTAGGTTTTTGGATGGGAAGAGGAATTTGAGAGTATTTTATAAAACATTTTAAATTTCAATAGACTGGAAGGTTTAGAAGGTAATGAAATTCTCTAAAATCCATAATACCCTTTATTTTCAAATTTTCAAATTTGGAAGAATTTTAAGGGATGATATTTGTGTATGAAATAATTAAATGTCAAATTATATATATTCTTTACTATCATATTTGAGAAAATAAAATTATTAGAAGGGACTTGACCGAATGGACATGAAGCAATCTCTTTTATTTTATTCTCTAATAAAAATACATTGTAAATTTAATTTTTTTCATTTCTTTCATTTTTTTTATTTCATTTTTTTTTCCTTTTTCTCTCCTTTCAGTTCTGCACTTTTTCTTTCTTCTCTTTCCAACTATTTTCTTAACTTAGAGAAAAACGTAAATGTGCATAATAATAGTTTATTAAATATTTAATTTAAATTAACTATTCTTTCGTGTCTAACTACATACTCCGTATTTATTGAAACATCAATATAGAAATTTAAGCTAATTATGTTGTATATAATATTATTATCAAAAAGGAAGTTAGTTGTTTGGTTGATGTTGAATAATAAATGAGATGTCATATCATAGACTGGTTCGAGTTCATTAATGGAGGCCCCAGCTTCATCTGTAGAGGAATTAGAAATTTTATTGATGGAATATAAATTTTTTAAAAAGAATTAAGTGAAGTACAGAAATAAAAAATATAATATTTTTTTTAGCTTAATTGAAAATATAAATTATTTTTTAAGCTGATTGGGGTACAAAAATAAGATATATAATATTTTTAAACTTAATTAGGGATATAAAATTAAAAATATATTATTTTTACACTGAAATATTAACAATTTGATCTGGATCTAAATGGACAGTTGTTCCCACTGTTCACCCAGTGAAACCGCCACTGTACATGATCAATGCTAAAGGTATACTCCCGCTGTCCTCTTTTACATGTCACTTAATCGAATTTTTTTGTCATCTTTTACTTGTCACTTAACAATTTTCAATGCGTATTTAATATCAACAACTACCTTAAAACGTCAAACATTAATCACTTCTTTATCGTAATCAATGAAAAACTCATTCTTCACCAGTAATAACCTACCTATTTTACTTTTTGCACGAAATTTATTACAAAAATATTAACTACCTACTTATTAAATTTGTTCAACCGCTAACATTAACTTGACCTAAATCTACTCAAATTAATCTTAAACGACATGTAAAAGAGGACGGAGGGAATACGTATCACAGGATTATATTAACAAAGATTTGATGTTGTGGATGTACTCCTAATCCCTGCACTCTAAATGTGAACCCTATAAAATGAGGGCTTACAGATAAGCAGCCACAATGATGTTTAGGAGAAGGGACAAAACGGGAGTTTATATCGACCATTACTCTACATGTACTTTTCCACTCACTTAATCATAACCTATTTATTTAATTTTATTTTTTACTTAACAATTCAGTACATATTTAGAGTATTCCTGGCTATTTTAAAAAGAAATAAAATGTTAATTACTTTGTAATCATAATTCATAAAAAGTCTTTCAGATTTTATACGAAATTTAAAAAAATATTAAATACATGCTACTTATTAAATTGAGTTATTAATATAAATTAATTTATTCAAAACAACTTTAAAGCTGTGTTTGATTCAAAGAAAATTTGTGAAAACATTAGATGAAATTTTGTTTGGTTTAAGGTTGTGTTTGGTTTGAGGGAAAGGAAAATTTGAGAAAAAGTGAATTTCTTGTAGAATCCATCTTATTGTCCCTTTGTTTGGTTTGAGATGAAAATTTTTAGGGATAATTCTAAAACATTCTTTCGTTTAAACAAATTTTTCTTCCTATTTTATATAATTTTTTATCCTCAACTCTTTCATAAACCAAACAAAGGATTCATTCTCATTTTTTCATAAATTTTTTCCACTCAAATTTTTCCTGAACCAAACACAACCTAAGAAAAGTTGGGATGGAAAATTAAAGAAAAAAGTTGGGATGGAAAATTAAAGAAAAAAATTAGATGGAAAATAAAAGAATTTTTTTAAAATTAAAGAATGTTTTATTATTTCTACAAAAATTTCTATCCTTAATGAATTTAATGAGAAATTTACTTACATTTCAATTAAACGCAGTCTTAACTACTACTATAAGTGTGATGAGTATTATTCAAAAGTAACCAAATAAGATGTCTATGTCTGAACGAGAATTCAACGCTAATGTTTTCTAAGTGTCATTTATTTTGGTGTCCGCGCTCGGAGATGAATGGTCGACAAAATAATAGCAGTAGGCACACTAGTAGACCCCTCATTAGTTAATGAGTAGTTAAGATAATTGTCTGGCTGTTAATTGTATATAAGAATTATTATAAGATTTGTATTTCATTTTGATTCATAATTGTTTAAATATTGATTATATTTGGGTAAGGTTAATAAACAATTACTATTTTCTAATTAAAAAGCTACACGTGCTAATTAATTATTTTTCAAATAACAGCTAGGTATCCGTATATGTTCTATGATAATATTTTTAAAATATTGGCCTTCTTTCCACGGGTGAGAGGTCGCGTGTTCGAATCCTGCCATGGACAGAAATCTTGGTCTCGCGCTCAGCAACCCTGGAGGCTCATCGAGCTTGGGGGGATGGTGGGCCTTCCCGGGGTTTCATCCGACCCAAAGGGTACGGTTCCCCGGTTTCAAAAAAAAAAAAAATTTAAAATATATGCTTTTCATAACTCATATCCACCCCTTTATGTCTTGTTTTGTTGTATTTATTGAGCTTTATTAAGAGGTGATCTCTTATTATATTAAGCATTCAATGAACCGGATACTTGTTCTTTTCCTTTTAATGAATATTTGAAAAGTATAAATGATTTGATACAAATTTTATATCTTAATAATTCAGAGGCGATAACTATATGATTATTATGATTATCTCTTTATTTTTTTATATTTTTTTGGAATCATCTCTGTCCGAATCGTATTTCAATCAGAATCACATCAATGTCGACCTCAATTAATTTCTTCAAGCAGAATCTCAAACGCTTCATAAATAAATAATATTTTTATAACATGATTATAAATTTTAATTTTATTTTTATGTTGTAAAATTATAATTTTAATATAATTTTATATTTAGAAATCATTATATATTAATATATTTTAAAAAATAAATTACAAAATGAAAATAAACTATTCAACATTCAACTCTTAATTTTACAGAACGACACTTACCCTTACAATATAGCCATACATAAGGTGTCCAATTACGTTTGGCATAAGAGAATAATTTAAAGGAGGCACTGGTGGGCATGCAGTCCATCCTCAAATAACATGAGTAAATGAAGAGTTTCAAATTTACAATATTCTGTACCCTCCTGTTAATTATTCATTGTGCTAGTTATGCTTTTTATGTAATTTATTATTAAATATAAATTACAATCCACACATCCGATCATCAGAGAATTCAAAAATCTGACTGTGAGAATTGTCAGCAAGTACCGTTTACCTTCTTCACCATCAAACTAGATAGTGATAGATATGAAACTGAGAGTCGAGATGAATAAAAATGTGAAATGGAAGCAGAGGAAAACGGGAATATATAGCACTAACCTATAATGTCTCCGGGAATCTTTCCATTAGAAAACCTCCCGGAAGGTATTCCTCCCTTGAAATCCTTGCCGTACGGGGGGTAGTCAGCCTTGGCCGCAGTTATCATATGGTTGTTGTTGCCAGGATCCACGATCGAGTCACCAAACACCAACAACGCAGGAAACCTTTTATCCTCAGGTATCTGAACTGATGCTGCTACGCCCACGCACCAAGACAGCATCACTCCAAAAACAACCAGCACGCATTTAATCGTGGTGGTGGTGTGAGTCTTAAGTAAGAAGAGGCGGAAGAAGAGAGACCGCATCGAGTCCATTGTCAGCTGTAGCGATCATGTGTGAATGAAGAAGGACAATAAACTGAAAGAACGTATTATATGTGAGACACGTTCGTTACAGTGTTATTCTATGAGGTTACGGATACTTGCTCAAATTTAATAGGGATAAAACTCAAAAGGGCATGAATTATCATCACTTACTCAATTGTGGTCAGAATTATCACGATTTCTAAAAAGGGTGCGATGAAAAAAAAATTGTACTGATTTTCTAAAATAAAATTTACCATTACATTCTCAGACTAGTATTATTATAAGACTTAGATTTGTGTGCGAAAATTACGTCGTTTGATTATCAAAAGACAATATTTTCTTTATGTGCACAAAACGATATAATTTATTTTGATAACCAAATGACGTAATTTTCGCACACAAATCCAAGTCTTATAATAATATTAGTTTAGGAATGTGATGATAAATTTTATTTTAGAAAATCAGTTCAATTTTGTTTTCATTGCACTCTTTTTGGAAATCATGATAGTTCTGACCGCAATTGGGTAAGTGGTGATAGTTTAGGGTCTATTGGGGTTTTCCCCAATTTAATATGTCTAAGCTAACGTGTGCCTGCTACTGTAGCTAAAGCCGACACTCTCAGCTCCACATCATTTGTAGTTGTACTTAACATGTGAAATCAATAAATACGAACTACTTTCCTTCATTTCAATGATAATGAGGGTGTATATAGTTGAGCTGATCAGTTTTTTTTTTTTTTTTTTTTAAGGGGATCGATAGTGGTTCTCCACTTCCCCTTGGTGGTCAGGGGTCGCACACCCCCTCCACCTTGATAGTGTACGCCCATACTCACTGCGGGCCAGCTCACGCGCACCTCCAGCGTATCTAAGCGTAAATGCGGTATCAACAGGGCTTGAACCTATGACTTTGGGGTTGTTAGACAACACCCAATGTCACTAGGCCAACACCTTGTTGGTATCAGTGCTTTTCTATATATCACTTAATTGATTTTTTTTTTCATTTTATTTGTCACTTAACAATTTTCTATGCATATTTACTATCAACAACTACCTTAAAACATCAAACACTAATCACTTCCATATCATAATCAATAAACAAAATCATTCATCACCAGTAATAATCTATCAATTTTACTTTTTGCACGAATTTTTAAAAAGAAACACCAACTGCTCACTCATGAAATTTGTTCAACCGCTAGCATTAACTTCACCTTAATCTATTCAAATTAACCTTAAATGACATGTATTAGAAAACGGATGGAGTATATGATTGTGCACGAGATGAAATTGCAATTTTTGGACAAGTATTATTATCATTGAAAATATTATTGGGTGTAGGTGGTGGACAAGTGTATCCAATATCCATCACCAGTATGTATTGTCCAAGTATTATTATCATTTTCACTAACTTTGATTAAATGATTTGGAAACGGTACATCAATTTAGTCCTGAATATATTTTAACTCAAGTAAAGATCAATTTTTAGTTAACTTCATTTCATTAATCTAACATAATAAACAAACAAAATTAATTGGTTTTACACTACCTGACTCTTTTTATTTTCATTTTATTCTTCCCTAACATCATCCTTATTATTGAACTGCAAAATTCTGAACAACTAATCCAAACTGTTTTCTCCATGTGTTCCAATCCTTCTTCCCGTCTGGTTGGTATTCCGTGAATAAACACTGCAGAACGAATCCAAGTTCGATTTTGTTGTTAATTTTGTTTCTGCTGTTAAGTCAAATCACATCACCACCTGCTAAAGGTATCCGAACAAATCATGGAAATAAAAATGATGACATCAGCAGCTTACTACTCAAAAGGATGGAAATAACAAATCATGGAAGTGAAAACACATTACTCCTCCCAATCAATTGCACAAAACCCTAAATCCCCAATCAATTTCACAAAACCTTATGAACGCTCTTACTGCTCAAAAGGATGGTTAGAGCGGTAGAGAGGTACAGAAAAAAGAAGTGTCGTCACTCAAGAGAGTTGTTGAAGAAATGAAGTCGCTGGAGATGAAGCTGGTTGAAGTCGCTCGAGAGATGCAGCCTCGCGTTTTGCAATCTGAGTATGATGCTTTTTGAAATTAAATTAATATTTTTATTATACTATTTTGATTTTAGATTTTTCAGTAAGAAGAGAAACTAAATTACATTTAGAGGAGCTGTAGAATTTTTTTAATGGACGACAACGAGCGATTTTTTAACCTGAAACTGGTTGTCGTATCATTGGCTGGGCAATTACGCGGGACTGGAGTTCGATCGTCCGGAGAATCTGCGCCGCAACCTGCTACAATTGCGACGAGATCGGCCGTTGAAGGATCCGAGTGTGGAGAATTTGTTGCGGGATTTTGTTTTTGATCACACCCTAGGGAAGAAGTTGGCCACCCCCAAGGGGACTAGATCGGTGGTCTTGATGCTGGTTGACGCCACGGATTTTGATGGCTCCTTCCCTAAGAAAGTTGCCAAATTGGTGCCTGATACTGTTGAAAAGTACGATGCAGCTTGGAAAGAGGGCAAGTCCGGGAATGTGCCAAGAATTGTGCTGGTGGTGACAATTGATTTGCTACCTGCTTCGAGTGAATTTTTTTTCAAATTTGGCTTTTTTTACTTCATTCTCTATCCCTTGTGAACCCCGCTAGGTTTTTTTTCCATAATGATTTTTCGCAGTTCGCAACTGCGAAAAGTTCCATGTAATTTTCACAATTACAAAGTGCGAAAATCGTAAAGATTTTCGCAGTTCCGAACTGTGAAAATTGAAACCCAAAAATAATTGTCTACTTAATTCTCGCGGACATATGATTTTTCACAGTTGTGATCTGCGAAAATCTTTATGATTTTCGCAGTTACGAAGTGTGAAAATCATATGGAGCTTTTCGCGGTTGTGAACAACGAAAATAATAGGGATTTTCACAATTCGGAACTGCGAAAAGGTTAGAATGGAAAACAAACCAAGCGGAGGTTCACAAATGATAGGGAACGAAGCGAAAGAGCCAAATTTGAAAAAAAAGTCCTTCCTGTTGGGTGAGGAGGAGAGATAGGGAAGGATGTGCAAATAAGGTGATGAGTGTTTGGGCAAGAGGAAATGTTTGGGCAATTGGGTTGCAGAATGCTGGGAAATCAACTTTGATCAATGCTATAGGAAAGCATGCTGTGGGGAAAAGTGACTCATTTGACTGAAGCTCCAGTGCCAGGGACGACATTAGGTGTTGTTAGAGTTGGAGGTGTGCTCCCCAATCAAGCCAAATTGTTTGATAAACCTGGGCTTCTGAACCCTAACCATATGGCTACGAGGCTCACCAAATGCTCAGCAGATTGGAACCAATCAATACAACAAGTTGAACCCTGCAACTGTATCTCAAATTTATAGTTTAGGACCTTCATTCTCTTTATCTTCTTCTTCACTGATGGCAGTTGTTTCCCTAACACTCCCCAGACCGGCACCATTCAGCGTCTCACCAATGACCACAGAAAAACCGGTGAACCGCAAGTTCACGGTTCACTGCTGCAAGGAAGAGAATGGGCAGCCTGGAGTGGAGTTTGCCAGCGGGAATCAAAATGGATCAGCGGGTTCTCCAGAGAAGCCCGACGTGCAATGGCCTCCCCCACGACCACGCCGGATAATCCCGGTAAGGCACAGGGAGAACTAGGGGAATGTCGACAAGACCGCTTACACCAAAGTGCCTGATCCGAAGATCAGACTGACGGAGAAGGGGTACGCTGTGGCTGAGGCTGAGGCTTGCGGGAAGAGGATCAGGGCGCTGATAGATGAATCTGGTTTATTTTGGGTGTAGTCATAAGGGCAAGTGTTCCGAAGTTAGACTTGGACTCAACTTTCGAGCAAAAGAATGAGATAGCCAAAGCGGTAGAAGATGAGCTGGAAAAGGTAATTTTGAATTTTGGTCATGATTTTTGTGTCATCCCTGTGCGATATGATTATCTGTTAATCCAAGTATCGATTTGCTATGTTATGGGCGTGCATAGGTGATGCCAGGAGATAGTGCAGACACTGATTGTTGACATTGAGCCTAACGAAACGTCGAAAGGGGCATGAACGAGATCAATGCTGGTATGTTTCACAACCTGGCTATGATATTTCAGTTTTCGATCTTCAAGTAGTTGATCAATGTTTTTCATAAGCAGTGGCTAGGATGAGAGTTTCTTCGTAAGAAAAGACGGAAGCAAAGAAGATCCTGCAGATCAAATGGGTCGAAGGGGAGGCGGAGTCCAAGTACTGTATACAGATGGTCAAAAACTAGTCTCAAAAGTAATTATAAGACTAGAAGACTTGGTAAAACTATAGATGTTCCAAAGCACTGAAACAGCTTCATCTCGTTAAAAATCATACAAGGTAATTATAAAACAAATTTACTTTTTTCCGGCTTCTATCAAACTAATGCAAAGACATACGAAAATAATCAATGCAAATTTCTTATATAAATGCAATTCTACATACAAATCATATTCCCTTTGAACCTAAATTGCGCAGTATGCATACTATAATCAACTTTGAATAAAAGATTAAGTGACGCTTTACATTGTCACAAGTTAAAGACACAAAAAAGTGTCATAAAAATAGAAAAATAGCAACATTTTTAAAAGTGTCGTTAAAAAATAATGTTGTTAAATAGTGACACTTGTATAAGCGTCGTTAAAAAATGTCACTAAATAATTACGCTTATGAAAACGTCACTAAAAAGCATCACTAAATAACGTCGTTAAATAACGACGCTTTTGAAAGCGTCGCTAAAAAACGTCGGCGCTTTCAGAAGCGTCGCTAAAAAGTGTCGTTAATTAACGTCGCTTTCGGGAGCGTCCCTAAAAAGCATCATTAATTTCAAAAGCATCGCAACAAAAGCGTGCGTAAATAAGCCTGATTTCTAGTAGTGAACCCATGATCAAATAAGCCACACATATGGCTGATACTAGAAACTCCAGACTATCGGTAATAATACATATCATGTTATATCACTTTACTGTATTTGTAGTTTCTGAACTTATTGGAAGTCTTTGATTCTAGAAAACCATTTTGTGTTACTGACTTTGCAAGACAATAGAATTTGCCACATTTCATTATGATTATGATAACACTTTAAAAGTGGCTAATGATCAAAAGTATTGATTAAGCAGGAAGTATTTGGTGTTGTTGATTTGGTATTTCGTAAGGTTTCAAAAGAATAATGCAGAAATCCCTTTTTTGAGGAGTTTATCCACTAGAAGTTTGTATGCTGTCTCGGTAGGATGATAACTATCCCAAAATATATATTTGGTTGGATCAGAGCATGTCTGCAGAGGATTTAACCGGTTACACAACACTGACACCTCGATGTCTCCAGTGCCGCAACATCCTCTATCAACCACTTCAAATCCTGCAAAAAAACAAAAAAAAGTTGATCAGAAACACATAGTCGTTCGACATCATCTTCTTTGTGGCAATTCATTTGTAACACAAATCTCAAAAGGCTTACCATTCTTGGCAGGATTTTGAACAAGATCAAAGATGGGATTGTAAATGTCAAAAACATGGGCTCTAGCATCAGTATTCTTGGTGTTGAATGAGTCAATCACTCGTTGCAGTTTGGAGTTATAGAGTTTGGCAGCTTGGTTATAGGACTCAATACACGGTCTGCCTTGAAATGCGCCTCCTAGGGTTCTTTGCGAAGGAAGACATCCTATCGGCGGAGCACTCAAGACGCCTATCCTCCGAGCTCCCATCTCGTACAGATTCTGCCACCATATACCCCGCCTCATGTTAATTGTCTTGTGATGCATTATAATATTCTTGCTCATTCTTATGCTTGTATAATTTTAACGACGACTTGAATGATATATACGGTTGTTGTGTATTAAAGATGATTACCTCATAGAACTTAGCTGCTTCATTGGCCATAAGGTCTGTGTAGGCTGGAATATCATACTCCAGCTGCCTAGCACGGGCGCTGAAATATGTGTTTGCTAAGTCATCACTGCCGGCGACTACAAGGAATAAGCTTCGTGCAAGGATGTAGTTGGTTTGGTCTTCGCCCACGAGGGACCTGAGCTTGGATATGTACTCTTTGAAGTAGTCCAGTTGTTGGGACAAGGATATAACCGACTGATTTTCGTAAAACAATAAGATAGATGCATACATTATTACAAAATTAATTAACATTAACAATTAAGAAGCATAAATTTAATGAAGCGAGCTGCATACGGCGATTTTGGGCGTGAGAGGATCGTATCCAGAGGCTCCGGAGGCAAAACTTACACCCGTAATAAGATCGCTTGGTTGTAAATTTGGATCCAAATATGCAGGCACAAGCTCTTTGATTGATAGCTCTTCAGCTGAAATGTGGGCCCACAATAATAATTAGCTTATTGCTTGGCCAAACGAAGGGTTAAATGGCCACACAAGCGAATCTCTTATAATAGTACTGGTATAGGAACTACGCAGATGAACTGTGTACTAGTTATGCTGATCCCCATTTAATAAATTTCAAAATTAAGTTTGTGTCATACCACATGTCATATTATTTTTTTTATATTTTTATCATAAATATTTCACTCACATTGAATAAATTATCCGTATAATTTTACATATGGACCCATGTGTCATATTACTTTTTTATATCTTTTCATAACCAACTAATTACCAACTTAGTAAATATTTCAAAATATTGTTATTATTTGTTTATATTAATTTTATTATTTGTTTAGAAAAAAAATATTAAAAAATAAAATTTTACATTAAATAAATATAATAATATATTAAATCTAATACACTATACGGTTATTTTTCAATGTAAACTACAACGATTATAAAATATTTAAATATTTAAATCTAATTATATACGATTTTTATAATCTGAAAACGCCGTATAAGTCCAGCCCAATCATTTAAAAAACCCTAAATACATATACGACATTTATAACTATAAAACGCCATAAAAAGTATTCATAAATTAGATATACGACATTTTTAACGTGAAAACATGGTATATGTTTCATGGAGCATTTCTTGAAGATGAAGTGGTTTCATGTTAGAAGAGGATAAACCGTCTTCCATATTGAAGCTTCGTGCCAGATAAGGTTCATCCTCTGACATAAATCTCATTCATACAGATTCGTTGGAGATGCCCTTACTAGCTTCAGAAATACTACTATTTGAATTATGTGAGCTACCCATAGATCCTCTTCTAGTTCCTATTTATATAGTATCTTTTCAGATGCTTACAACAATATATACGCACCATCTTACTGATTGTTGTAATTGTAAGGGTGTGTTTAGTTTGGAGAAAGTTTGATAGAAAGAAAATTTGAGGGAAAGTGATGAATTCATTAAGTGTTTTCTTGTTTCGTTAGAGATGAAAAATTTCGGAGAAAATACTAAAACATTCTTTATATAAACACATTTTCCTTTCTAACTTCCATTTAATTTTTCGTACTCAATTTTTCCTTAACCAAACAAAAAATTACTCCTCATTTTTCCACAAATTTTTCTTTCCTTAACATTTTTGCTAAACCACACACCGCCTAAGTGAAGCAGGAAAACGAAAAGGGGATGTATGTATTGAGAGTAGTTTTCACCTATCAAGTCAGTAGGGACCTTCCCATTACTAAACCTTCCTGTGGGTCCTTCTCGGAAATTCTTCCCATAAGGAGGGAAGTTTGCCTTCACCAGGGTACTTATGCCGTTGTTGTTGCCAGGATCCACGATTGAGTCCCCGAACGCAATCAATGCCGGAAACTTTTGGTCTTCAGGTATATCAACTCCTGATGCTGATACTATCAAGGGAAACCAGAGAAGAGGAGCCAAGCACGCCGCTGTCAGTCGTAACAATGTGTTATGACCCGTTTTCAGTGGGGCTGCTAGCTCTGAAGACAATAACCTGGCCATTGTCGTGCCTTTTGGAGCTATGTTAAGGTATATATGCAAATGGAAAACACACAATAACTTTGGTTTGATGAAAGAGAGAGAGTGTGTGTTTGTTACATTCACACTTACTATATATGTTCACGACTTTGCTGAGACCTTTTATACATTAAGCGTTGTGGCAGTGAAATTAGGTTGTTGGTCCTTGTAGCATTAATGTCACAACGCCTACTAGTAACACTGCTACATACGATGAGCTGCGCATATATTATATACTGGAGTTGAGTATACAACATGATAAACTTTAGCAGCTCAGACTGTGAACTCATACTGCTCCCTCTCATCCATCACCACCTAAAACACACCGTAAACCCTAGTGTGGTTTGTACGAGAGTAGGGACATTAGCATATGATTAGTTAACTCCTACTTCCGGATGAAGTAGAGCTAGATTTTAATTATCTGGTCCTCGATTTATTATGATGACAAAAGGGGTGCTGAACCTTTGGGGCACCAATCGCCCATTAGAATAGAACAAAAGAGTAAAAAACATTTGGAAATAAGAAAAATCTCTTATGTCCTGAACTCATGCAAGGATACATATATAGCAAGTTCATGTATTATATATAGTGTTGTTATTTGATGGACTGGTTTCATGTATTACAGGCGCATGGAGGAGTAAATCATCCGTAAAACATAGACTTAATTCTTCCATTGAATAAGAAAAATGTTTATGGGAGATCCATCTAGAAACCGCTAATCAGATTAGACAATAACGTGTCCAACTAATTTCATCACCATTCAATGAAGAGGGGTCCTAAGTTCTTACTTTACTATATGAGTGTGCTTAATGTAATCTCAGAAGTAATTTTGTCAAGATATGACAGCAATTTCATCCGGTAGTGGTTAAGGGGTATTTGTCGTCGTCCCTTCCAACCAATTGGAGCGTTTCCGAAATGATGAGTGATCATCAATAATTTACCATGCATGCATATAGAGAGTTAATGCGGGGACACGCGTGGTTGACTCAGTTGATGATGTGTATGTTGATCCGTTCACGAAATAAATGGATCTTTAATTGTACTTATAATTAGTGCGCATAGAGATTATTACTCCCTCCGTCCTCTAATACATGTCGTTTACGGTTAATTTGAGTAGATTAAGGTGAAGTTAATGCTAGCGGTTGAACAAATTTAATAGGTAGGTGGTTAACAATTTTTTGAAAAAGTTCGTGCAAAAAGTAAAATTGGTAGATGATTATTGGTGAGGAATGTATTCTTTATTGATTATGATAATGAAGTGATTAATGTTTGACATTTTAAGGTAGTTGTTGATATTAAATACGCATTCAAAATTGGTAAGTGACAAGTAAAAGTGGACAAAAAAATTCGGTTAAGTGACATGTAAAAGAGGACAGAGGGAGTAAGTGACAAGTAAATGTGGACAAAAAAATTCGGTTAAGTGACATGTAAAAGAGGACAGAGGGAGTAAGTGACAAGTAAAAGTGGACAAAAAAATTCGGTTAAGTGACATGTAAAAGATGACAGAGGGAGTATTGTCAATCTGGACAATGATGCGTATGAGAGAAAGAAAGAGAAAGTGGGTTTCAATTTTTCTTGGGAAAACTATCGAAAGGGGTATGAACTATCACATTTTTATAAATTATGGGTGTAACTATCATTTTTTGCAATTTGTAGGTTTTTCAGTTTTAGGATTGTTTTGTAAGTAAATATTTTTCAATCAAGTCCAGATCTAATTTAAACTAATTACAAACTCACCCTCAACAAAACTAATCTAATCATCCATTAATTAAATTTGTTCAACCGTTAGCATTAACTTCATCTTAATCTACATTTGCTTACATTAACATGGGTCCCAAAACTGAAAAACTTGCAAATTGCAAAAAATGGTAGTTACACCCATAATTTGTAAAAATGTGGTAGTTCATACCCCCTTTCTGTAGTTTTCTCTTTTTTTTAACGGGAAAATTGAAAAGGGACATTGGACTATCATCGTTTATCCAATTGCGGTCAGAACTATCATGATTTTCAAAAAGGTGGAATGTAAAAAAGGACTGATTTTCTAAAATAAAATTTATCATTACATTTCAAACCTAATATTATTATAAGACTTAAATTTGTGTGTGAAAATTATGTTG
>NQLW01000016.1:799572-819292 GCA_002312845.1 Kalanchoe fedtschenkoi | reverse complement strand
TCCACCACCGCATTCTCACTGAAGTCGTCAAAAATGCGGGTGGATCATACATAGCTCCGACCCAGTTCAGTAGCAGGAATGAACAAAGCATATCACCCTATAAGACAAAAGATCACACAGTTGCTGCACCATTTAACAGTGAAGAAGCCAGATATCAGCTCCAATAACTGGGCAATACATTAAACCTTAGCATTCCCGCGACATTTCTCTGTGTTTCAAGGCGCAGTTGAAAAATTGCTGCTGGTGCAGGAAATGAACTTACATGTCTTCGCAACAGCACCATCTCCCACAATTGCGCCATTAATAAAATTGAAGAAAGAATTTGGAGCTAGAAAGAAAAAGAAATATTACAGAATTTAAATTTGTTTTGGAAGAATAAGAGTAAAAATGTAGCGAAATTACTAAAATAATTTTATCAGAAACATAAAGATGAGAAGGATGAAATGATTTTTTTATCTCAATTCCGTTCATTTCATCTCAAATTCACTCAAATCAGGTGGAAAGAAAAGGAATGATTCACTCCACCCATATCCCGCAAATTCCTTCTCAAAAAAAATTCGGATATTTTTTTCATTTCTTTTCAAAATGTTACTCAAGAACACTACCCTAAAAATGTATCTAACACCTACACTACCAATATATAGATGTGGAGAGAAACATAACAATCAATGGCCTCGTACACTCTTGTTACTGCACTGTCTTTCCGCGTGACACAACCACTGACAACTCACATTTCATTACCATGAAGTTTCTGTTCAAATTCTGAAGGAAATCAACTGTCAATCATTTCTTACAAAATGTTTGATAACCTTTTGAGCATGTGCATAGCTCAAACCTAGTTCCAACTTGCAAGTAAATCTATATGAGCTATTAATGTTTAAATACCCTCGCACAACAACCACCATTTAACATGATAAAATGACATTGCGCGTAGTCAATAACAATGGTATCATACAAATACAACGTGTCATTTGGTAGTAATAAAATTCAGAAACATCTTAGTTGCGTGCTGAGATTAATATTTTTCAGGTTGTGCACAAAACTGCATGTCACTATGATACTAATATCTCATCATCTAGATGACATGCCGAACTTCCCAAGTTTGTGGAGCTGTGGCTAGAAGAGGGAAGCTGCTAGTTCTTTAACGTCACCAACAACTTGGGCATAGTCTGCCTTTAGTTTCTCTTGCTCTTCCTCTCCTATTACCCCCTTTGTAGGCTTAGTCAGCACAAGAACACAGCAAGTTGGCCGCTTGGTGGCACCAGCATTTGCTAAATCCTGAAAGAAAGAGATGATTGATTGGGCATAAGTAGGATAGGACACAGCATTAATCACAATGAACAAATAGCATTTACAGTCTAGAACTGATGATAGTTTGAATAAATAAATCATGTTTATGCAAGCAACAGCTATACAAATCTAATTTACTTCTTGTTCATGGACAAATCAAAATAAATAAATCAGAGACGTTGAAGAAAAATTTAGGTGATGGTAGTGGAGACATAAGGACTTCTAAATGCATTTAAGTTTGAAAGTACTCCTAAAATAAGTCTACATGTAAACAACTAAGTCATATAAAATAAAAATCACTAAAGAATTGTCAAAAGAAGCGGACTTACTTCTTTGGAAGGCACGTAAACGTACGGTATGTCAGACTCCTCGCACAGTATGGGAACGTGAGTAATCACATCAATGGGTGATATATTCCCGGCAATGATGCACAATCTGTGTTCACCAATGACAAATTTATTCTAGTCATATAATGAGGCTCAATATACGTCCTTTATAGTATTCGCTTAGGCTGTGTTTGGTTTAGGAAAAAATTGGTGGAAAAGAAGAAGGAAAATTAGTGAGAAAATGAGAAGGAAAGTTTGTAGGAAAATTAGATGGAAAAAAAGAAGGACAATTTGTTTAAAATAAAGAACGTTTTAGCATTTTCACATCATTTTTCACCCTTAGCCAAACAAGGGAAAATATGATGGATTCCATTTTCCACCAAATTTTCTCTAAACCAAACACACCCTCAGGTAAGACTCGGAAGTGCAAATGCCCCAAGTTTTAACATCACAAAGCATATTTTGATCAAGAAGAAAATATCATCGGTAAATGGTTACCCTTTGTTACCGCGGCGTATGCTTTTTACCACTTCCTTAACTCCTCTTTTCAAGCATTTTTGTTCAGCAGCTGAAACAAAGAAAAAGACAGGAATCATAAAATAAATAATATCAGTTTGAAACTTGGAACCATAAAAATTTAATTATCCAAATTCAATGACTTCAGAATCATCCAATAATTTTCTATTAAAAACCACATCAATAGCTTTAATCACCAAAAACTAGCTAAAATCTATTCAGCTCTCAACAAAAGTAGACACCCAAGTGCTGCATATGCATTCGACAAGCTGTTTCACCAGCTTGGATAGAACCAAAAACTACAAGCATAACTAGCAATACACTATCATGCACAACTTGACAGCTTCTTTCCAGTTTTATCTAGGAAGAATCACATGACAGTCAGACACCTGAGCAAGAGACGGCACAACAGCCATCAGTATACATATACAGGCCATGAAACTAAACATAAAAGTAGAATAAAAAGTCATCTCTTATACAGCTAAAGCATCCTTCTGTCGCGTTAAACGAAGTACAGACTCAAAGAATGACAATACACACCTCTTCGAACAAGCTTGAGAGTTTTCTTGCACAGCTTCTTCCCAGCAAGCGGCTTAGCAATCGGCGCTAAAGCTATAATCTTCTTCTTTGCGTCTTTAAGAGGCTTGTTCTTCTCGGCCTCACTGTCGCTTCCCATCGCTTCTTCTTCTTCTTCTTCTTCTTCTTCTTTCTCCTCGCGCAGGCACAACAGTACTCCCACTGCGACCACGACCAGCTTCCTCGTACTTCAATCAAATTGGGCCGTTTCAACCCTAGTTCGGCCCAAAACGTATCCGCTTCTTCAAACCCACCCCAAACCCAGACTATGAAATCCATTGATATTAAACCGGACCAGTTACCGGTCCGAATCACATATTCATAAAGCCGTGGCAAGTTAAAACCGGAGATAATTAGATGAACCAATCGGTTCAATTTAGAATCATTTACTATTGGATTGGTCGGATCGGAAATTGATGTATGAGAAGAGAAAAACAGATACATATCCGAGCGGCTAAAATAATTCATTTTGAATGGTATTGAAGTGTTGCAGGGTTTCATGTTTCAAATTTTCTAATATTTTAAAGTTTTTAGGATTTTGGAGGTTTTAGGATGATAGACAAGAGTATGCTGTCATAATGAGTTTGCTTTTAAAAAAGGCTTGCTAACTCGAACCGTGTAACTTTGTCCCTATCACCATGCACACAAAAAATGTTTGAATGACTATTTATGATCTTAGCACAACATCCGCACTTGAAAGATTGACTGATGCCTTTTTGTTGAAATATGTTGTTCATAGAGATAATTTTATGCCTTATTTTCCATAAGAAGAAGTTGATTCCTTTTAAAAGGATTTTACCTTAAATTTCTTCCATAAAGGAATATTATGAGAACTAGTGAACTTCTATTTTCAGTAAGATGATTCGAAAAAGATTCTAGAAACTTTGTTCTAACAGCCACTTTTTCATTTATATTAGTTAATGTTATTTGATTCAGCTAGCATAAGAAAACATTCTACGAATACTAGACTTTAGGGTATCATAACCCACAACCTGTGTAATGGTATGATCTTGATTACTCATGACGTGAGACGATATGGAAACACCATATGAACTTCCATGAGGAGGCCTTACCATTCCCCATTATAATTCTAGTATCTCTAATCAAATCCATGATAATTGGCTTAACTAGCCTCCAATGTCCCAAGCAGCCCGCTTCTAAATTTTAGATACGGAATCCCTATTTTACCGGTCATATGCTTGGATCAAGTCAATTTCTTTATTGATGTAATTCCATGCTAACTTGGCTTAACTTGGCATACATGCACCTCATGAATTGCTACGATTTCTTAATATCGAGCCCTCTAACTGATATTCTTTAGATATCGTCTTGTAACTAGTTCACTAATGTTCTACACTAATCTCTTGAAGTCCAGAAAAATGTTGCCATTGGCCTTTTAACACGCTGAAGGACACATTTTGAAATGAGATGCGAAGAGACTTGAAAGACAAGGCGCCCAAATGACAGTGAGGAAAATTTGAAACGAAGGGCAAGATCTAACAACCACTGATGAACTCGCTGGAAGACTCTGCTCTTGCACCAGACTTCTCATATATCCATCTGTTCCTCTCACATAATATGTATATATTATACACTATTTATACTGATTAATAAATATTTTGGCTTCAAAACCTCGATAATAGCCTAAAAAGTATGTTTGTATTTTTTAAATTCTAGGTTTGGCCTAAAATCATCCTGAACAACACTAATGATTGGTATTTAAGGAACAAACTTTGGCTTTAAAACTAGAAAAATAGTCTATGAAAATTGTTTGTGTTCTTTAAATTCTAAGTTTGGCCAAAATTCAATTCTGACAACAATAATACTTGATTTTTGAGATTGTGAAACAACTTTAGTTTCAAAACTTCAAAAATAGCCTAAGAAGCATGTTTGTATTTTTTAAATCCTATGTTTGATTAACTCTAACAACATTAATACTTAGTTTTTGAGATTTTGAACCAAGTTTAGCCACAAAACCTCAAAAATTGTTTAAAAGCATGATTATGCTTCAAATTCTAGGTTTTGGCCTAAATTCAACTCTAACAACACTATTGCTTGGTTTTTGACATTTTGAACAAACTTTGGCTTCAAAACCTCAAAAATAACCTATTAAGCATGTTTGTGTTCTTTAAATCTTAAGTTGACTTAAAAACAACTCTAACAACCTTCTAATTTGGTTTTGAATTTTTGAACATACTAAATATTGGTTCATCTGGGCTCTATATTGCCCCTGTTCTTCCTCTTCCTATCTTCATTTCTTTATTGACGTCGGATGGGTTGGGGCCTTTACCAAGCGAAATCCGCTTCATTGCCAACAATACTTTTAGTAGTTAGGTTACCGTGAGACACTTTACCATGTCCTTCGTGTGGGCTTGTGCATCCTTCGACCCATAATGATGTATCACATGCTCACGTATAAGAGAACTCATAACCTTGAGGTTATAGATTATTTTGATGCTGATCGTGCGGGGTGTGTTAATACTTAGAAGTCGACATCATGATACATCTCCACCATCACATGAGGAAATATTTCATGGAAAAGCTCTAAACAAGTGCTAACAACATCATCAACGATGTAAACTGAGTTTGTGGCATGTTTTGAAGGCATGAGATAAATTGTATGACTTAAGAATTTTATCACAGCCTTGAAGATGGTCGACAATATTTCTAGACCACTTAACTTATACTTCAATAATGAGGCCGCATTCGGATAGAGCATTGGTCGGCTAACCGAACCAAATTATAAAAGTCTCGACCGATAACCAAATCGAATTATATGATTAACTGATAATTCAGTTATCAGTTAAACATCCAATTAACCGAATAAAATGAATATATTTTATAAAATCTATATATTTGTATATAAAAAATTATTTTTATTGAATAAATATATGTTTTGGTTAATTCAGTTAATCGAATTAACCGAACTCAGAAATTTCTCTTAACCAAACTTTTTTTGATTTTTGACCGAATTAGCCGATTCACATAATTAATCAAACCGAATTAATTCGGTTAAGCTATATTGATTTAGTGAATTGATTTTCACCGAACAATGTTCTCCCCTAGGCCGCGTTATTCTTTTTGAAAACAAATCAAGTAATGCTTCCAAATACATTGACATTAAGTATCATATTGTGAAAGATAGAATTCATGTTCAAACTATTACGATTCAACATATAAGTACTAAGTTGATGTTAGCCGATCCATTTACTAAAGGCTTAATACCAATTTTCTTTCAAGACCATGTTGCCGATATGAGTTTAAAGGATAGTCTACAATCTGTTTCTGATAAAGAAAATCATAATTATGAATCAACTCCCAATAGCAAGTGATTCATGTTAATATTGTTAGGCTAAGTAACTCTTGTTGATGTGTTTCAAAAATTTATTCAGATTTAAGAATGCATACACTTCCTATCATCAAAGGGCCATATCAAGTGATTTTATCAGGCCAAATTTTGATGCCCAAGTGTGCATTCATTTTATCTGTTTAGCAGCAACAGAGAATACCACAATACACATTTCGAAATTCAGGAGGCTGGATACTGTGACAGGGCCTGTAGCTGTACAAAATGGATGTAAGATGTTACTGATGGCTGAATGGCATTGTGCTACCGATGAAGATTGCTCTTAAGAAGGCGCAAAAGGTTGGTGCTGCCTTGGGTTCTCTGGTTTTCCTCCGCATCAGTTTTTTTCCTACCTCTTCTTCCCTACACACAAGAAGCACAAGAGCTTGCTATGTAAAGGACGTGGAGTTAGCATTATATCAGTTGATATGTAAACATACATATTTAACATTCACGTCTCCCTTGAGGATTGTTAGATTTATATTCAAGAACTATAAACATAGAATTTAAAATTCACATGTCTCCCTGATATGTAAGCATACCTTTGACCTAGTGTCGAACTCATCTTCAAGATCTAGTAAGCGCATATCCCTTAACAGAACTGTTGAGGCTGGCATAAGTCTCCTGTTCATTATGAGAAACAATAATTAAATTACGCCCCTAGATGGTGCTAAGACTTCTAATTTTAATGACACAAAAAAAACTGAAACATTACAAACCTTTTAGGCTTTGTATTATTCAGACGCAGGGGACAGGGCTTCGTATCATCCTTCTGTTCCATATATCCCATCGATCCATTGGCATCACAAGCTTTCTCATCCTTTAGAAATAGAAGGAAACAATCAGAGGATCGTGAACCAGATACAAACGCAGTCAATAATACAACAAAAATAACATGATGAAATTTTACTATCTGTTATCTTGACCTCAAAATTCAATTTGATGTTGAATAGATTACCGAATGCTTCTAGACATGCATAAAGAGGAACAAATACATCAACACTGCACAATTGCGGAAGTTTCTTATAGAGTAAAGGTTTTTTTTAAAGGGTGGAGCGATGGGTTGTAGCGTATAGTTCCTTATGAATAACATACGATGCACAGAAAGCCACACCTCAGTTTCATTGTTATGTAGCTTAGGTTTGCCTGCCTCACTTTGTGGACAGTCATCCTTAATGTTAATTGATGAGATGGGGCTGACAGCTAACTTTGGAGCTTCAGAAGAGTGATCGACATTTTTGCCATTCGGCATGTTGTCAGGAGAGCTCTCAGTTTTCTGATTTAGATAAATCAAATGTGATAAGCAGAGAGGCATCAGATGGATTTTCAAATTCTAGCATCATGCTAAAGACAAATACAAAGGCTATCATAAAGTAAGCTGATCATACCACATACCTGCTCATGCTCTTTTTGAGAACTTTGAAGCAAAATGCTGGCTTCATCAGCTATGGTAGCAAATGGCACCTGGCATATTTGATTTAGTTTCAAGACAGAGAATAACATGCGCAAATATTTATGAAGTTGATAAGAGATTATTAGTGACAATTTGTATTACTTACGGGGGCATATGATACCTGATCATTTTGAATTGACCCTGATTCAACGAGCTTGATCGAGCTATCAATTTCCTGATTAAGAGAAATCAGACAAGTTAAAAGCATGACAACTGAATAGTTGTGTAAGATATAGCATCATACTGGTCTGACAAATTAGGATTTCAGGATCCTCATGCCTTTTGTTCTACAAGCCCATGCTTATCATGAGAAGCTCCAGGAAAATAGCAGGATCTATCAGTTAGAGCAGAAGTTGGCTCCTGATATTATGACCAACCGTTAGTCTGTATTCTGTAAATAGCAAATCTTAGCAGCAGCAGCAGCATTAATATAGAAAGTGTGTTTGTTTTACCATTGTTTTATCTTTTTTGATGGTGTTAGAACCTGGATTGTCTGCAGAGGTAACTCCTTCGGGTACCTTGTATAGACAACGAAAATTTTGATTTCAGTAGTCACCGTCAAAAACAAATCACACAAAATATTTTAAAGGGGTCAACTCTGTATAATTTTTTTTTTATTTTAATTTAAATACAAATCACTAAGTTGTTTTTCTTTCTTATCAGGGTATCAGATTGCTGATCATTCCCATTCTCCTCTTGTTCAGTCAGCTCAGAAGAGAGGTGAGCAGTAGCTACTAGGTACCAGAACCATAACACAACTTCATTATGAAGAAATATTTTACAAAAATGACTAAATAAGTGGAATGAATACATCAGATCAAGATATTCAACAACAACATAACAACCATATTATTCATGGAGCGAAATATTGCATACAGAACCTTAGAATTACCTGCTCATCATCTCTGGCAGAATCTCTAAGGCATGAGGAATAATTATCAAAACCAGCTGAACTTTCTGGCTGTATACACAAACAATATAGTCAGATAACCAAAAAAATATCAGATTTTAGCTACTTCTATGAATGTAAGAAGGACATCAATCTCATCTCCTACCAATGAAGCATTCATTCTCGAGTCACCAACCATTTGGGAAATGGTGAATCTTGCATTGCAGTCACTCTGAAACAGTGAGACCGCGAAGTGAGACAGCATCCACAGCAAAGTTCACACTTTCCTATACATCCATCTACTAATCATGTGAAGTTGGGAACAAGAAAACTAATAGTTATTTTAAAATGAACCTGCAAACATGTTTCAAGATTATGCTCTGCAGAGGAATTAAATTCACTTTCACTGTCAATGAATTGAGAAGTGTGACAGATGAGGTTGTCTGTGGGATTAGTCTGCAATTCATCGAAAATATCAAGTTTAGAAGGTAATCACTAATCACTTCTTCTACCAAAAAGTTATTTTTAAAATGCAGAAAAAAAGCAAGAAACCTGAACTACAAAGATTTAGAAGTCCAACCTCTTCAGCGATACAAGTGATGTCCACCTTCTTTTGAGATCTTTCAGCACTGAATTCAACATAGGTATCGACTTCAACGAGGTCACTGTCCACTGAAATCTTCTTTGAACAGCTACAGTTAGTTTTTAGATATAGGATCTCTTTTTCCAATTCCAACCTTCTGGCTTTTTCAAAATCCATGTTCCCCCTTAGGTTATCAATTTCATTATCTGCTTCCTGTTTCACATGATATGTTGGTTCAATTTAACGCAATAATCCAAAATTCTTGACATTGTTAAAATATATAATTGAAAAGGTACTACAATATGTACCTTTAGTTTACTTTTATACTCTTTCAAAACATTCCATATAACTTTAGCAAAATTCTGCATGATCTGAGTGCTTCTCTGCGATTCATTGATATTACAAGGTGCATCATCATCTTTCTCTTTCTCTTTCTCTTTCTCTTTCTCTTTCTCTTTAACATCAAGGGCTGGAACCTGAGCATTTTGAGGGAGCGATTCCTCGATATTCTCTTTAAAAATAGCTGCACCTCAAAAAAAAAACCAGTGTATAGGGGATAAGAAATATGGCATTTACATAGAAAATGATCATGATGTAAATCTGTAAGCACTTGAATCACCTTCTTCATCAAGCTGACGACCAGTTTCAGTTTCAAATCCTTTTCTGTCTGCCTGTAAACACACATTAGTAGTGAAACACCTTGATAAATACTGGTGATTGAAAAACACGATCCCAAACAAAAAACCACAATAACCTATAACCAGTCTATTCACTTTACACTACAGCTAATGCTATTGTCTACACTTCATATATTAGAATGATATAGTAATATGAAGCATCTGTCAAACTATCAGAATAATTAATTGTGCAATGTTATGCAAGTATTTGATGCCATGTACATTTTGCTGAGGTAGTTGATCTTCGAAAGAAGCAACAGAAGACTTAATTTCATATCATATAACACAAGTTTTCTATTGACCATGAGTTCTCAAATTGCAGCAACATGTCTGAGATGATGTTAATAATACTAAATCTTAAATAGTCAGTCCCTTAAATGACAGTTAAGAGTGGAACATGAACTAAATTGAAACATAAACAAGTAACACATCGTGATGCAACTTTTATAGTACCTTAGGCCCCGTAAAGTGGCCGACTTTCAGTCGTTTGGCCTGATCGGATCTTGCCAATGCTTGTGATTGCCTCTTTGCACCAAGTAAATCAGGTTGTGTGTTACCAGTAAACCTGAACCAAATATCACCATAAAGACCACATCTCTGATAGGAAAATGAAATATTTGATCAATTGGTTGTAAGAAAAATGCACTTTACTTTATTTGCATGTACGGTGAGGCTTGTCGCAAAACAAAGGATGTATCAGTATAGTCTTCTTCTTCAGATTTGACGGTTAGAATCTACGAAGAGGAAATTAGACATTTGCTCATTTTCAGTTGCCAGTTTACTCATTAACATGGAAATATATTCAGCATGCGGAGAAAACACATGAAGAGTAGCTAGAGAATTCCAGAAACACGAACGTACCAGGCTCATCCTCTTCTTGCCTTCTAAGTGTTCTCGTAAATACCTAGTTAACTGCATTAAAGTGACATCAATGATCACATAATAGATCATTCTGGGAAAGAAACATTGCGCTTTTTTTCTGGAAGCCAGTGACAAAGCAATGAGACTGGCATTGAAAACAAAGCCAGCGAAAAAGTTATAAACACATGAGCAAGTCTGAAAAATACCAACGATGATTGGAAGTGCTTCTGCAGCGGCTTTTTGGGATTCCTTTGGTGCTCAAATAATGACTGAAAGATAACAGAAAGAGACAAACTCTTAGAGAATGAATATAAAAATAAGCAATGCTGACAATATTCTACCAATCTAACATACCCTCAAGCATAAACCAAAAACCATTGACGTGTTATTAATAAAGCTGCTTTCCCCCAATCGCTTTCCCTGCATCATCCCACAGTGAACATTTATTAATTAGAAACACAACAGTAAACTGATGCATGAGAAATTGAAACAAACCTGAAGCCCTGTATTTTTTTCCCTTTCAGCACCAGCCAAGTCGATTATTGTTAATACAGCACTATCTGACAGAGTACCACTTTGTCCCTCAAAGTTTTGAGTATCCAAACGAATGTTGATAATGCACTGTGATCGGCTGCATCATTTTGAGAGTTTTATTACCTAGTATGTAGGTCATTGACCAGAAAACGTACAGCTGCTAAAGGTATGGAGTATGAACAAATATCTCTAGTTCGTAACGAGGAAAAGGGTCATAGCACCTTGATTGACTGTTAGCTTTTGTCATGGCAGTTGAGCGTTTCAGCATTGCAGATGCTATTACTGATTCTGCTTGAGCTACATTGGATATGACCATCTGTTTTCATGGTAAAAGCAGATATTAAGGACAAGTATATATAAAGAACCTTGTGTAGAATGACAATATTAAGCAACCTCTTGAAGACCCTTTATTGTTGATTGGTATATGCTAATATCAGTTCCGTCAGACAATAAATCCAGTATCTTTTCACCTTTTCCCCTTTCAGATGATATTTCAAATATTGTTATGTAGAAAGACCTGCAAGAGAAATACGAGGAATAAATATTATATTCACTTGACTTTGACTACACACAATGTGTGATACAAACACATCATGTTTGACTGTTACGTCGGCACATTGTCACATGTTTTGTATGGCAATGGTTGAAAACAAATATGGTGCACTGACTCCCAGTTCTAACTAAATCGCTAAATGTGATCAGAAGTTCATATCTTATTTCAGTTTATCTGTCTTCAGAGACAAAATGGGAATGTATTGAGTTCGTTTTTATTTTTCAATATCAAAAATATTTTATTTATGGCACAGTTGTAATGGATATAAATGCAATGATCGAATTACCTTGAGAGTGTGGAATGCACCTCCCCAGTAGGTTGAAACATGTGTCTCAGTGCAAGCGGAACCATTCCTGGGTCTCTGGGGCAACCAAAGACAGTATGAGTCTTGCCAGAGCCGGTTGGCCCCAGAGCCACCAGCATACCACTTTTTCCCTTGATGAAATCCTCCACAAGAGGTTTCATCATCATCTCATATACTTGTCCCTAAACATTTATAAAAATGATAAAATTTAAACCATAAGAGATATCTTTCTGCACTCGTGTGTCGCAAAGCATTATCAAGGAACAAGAAATCTGAAATATAAAAAAGGTATAAAAAAGGCAAACCTGGGAGGTTTCAGGTGCAAACACTCGAGAAAATCCCTGATACGATTCAGTCTTGGTTCTCCGAGCATCCCGTAGAGCAGTAGGAGGCGAAACGGTGACTGATCGGGGGTCATTGACAACAATGCAGCTGACACTCTTGTTCAGCTGATTATCCCTAGGCTTGGGCGAGGCTTTCTTCTTGGAGCTGAACCCGCTAACGGTTTTCAAAGAGGCGGATTTAGAGTTAAGAGGGCGGATCCGGAGGAAGACTTTCAAATCCTCCGATTCGGAAGAAGGCGGAGTCTCCTTGGTTGAAGGAAGGTCTTCTTGGGTTGGGAATTCGGAAATAGGGTCTGTGTTTCGGGAATGGAAGGGTGGTAGGGCAGCCGTGCGCTTGGGAGTGGGGCGAGCCGTCCGGTGAGGGTTTCTGCGGACGGTGACCGAGTAGGGACACGTGGAGGGGGGGGATTGAGGTTCAGCTCCTTTCTTGACCGCCGGAGACTGCATACTGGCAACTGGTGAAACGAGCCGGCGCGTCCTTTTCAAATTTTGAATTCAAAAGCAGCAACGAGCAGCGGGAGAGATCGGATCGGAGGGTTGAAAGCCGGAGCTTGTATATTATGCACGACGGTGAAGAAGAAAAACGAACTACCAAATTGGAAAGACAAAACACTACAAATTAGATTTTTGAAACGGTTATGGCGGGTTATGAACAATACTCAGAGGAGAAAAAATCTAGAAGGGTCATGAAATATTATTATTTATCCAATTACAATAAATTTTATTTCATAAATTAGTCTAATTTATTTTGGAAAAACTATAAAAAAGATGTATGAACTATCACATTTTCTACTATTTTTTTTGGAAGTAAGAGCCATCTCTGTCTACATTTGATCAACTCAAAATCACTAAGTATGGCCGCTTGTCCATTAAACAATTCCTTGCAGGATTGCTATTTTTTACAAATCCCTTGTCGGTCATACTCATACATTGACGGGTAAATGATTAGCCGTTCGAGAATATTTCGATCTCTTATCGGCTAATCACAACTTAAACTTTGTTACCGGAGAAAATGTCATTTTATTTGCTTCTTGATATTAGGAAAAATACTCGTAGGATTACCGATAATGGAGATCGTCTGTCTGAGCATCGAGTTTCATTAGAAGTGAATATCGTCTCCACAAGATGGGTTTTTAAAGGAAGTCACCTAGGAACCACCCACTAGAGTGTCTTCTACCTGACTTTCATCTTAAAAGTGGCATTTATGCTGATTAAAACTATTGGATTCATTTCTCATTTTCTGACTTAATTAAACAAATCTACTTTTTGACATAAATAAAAAATACGCTAATAAGTATTTAAGCTCAAGAGATCAACTCAGTTTGGATCTTTGATTAAAATGAGTTTTTGGACAGATGAATAAACTAAGAAAAATATTCTAGTACGACAATATATCTAAACTTTACTGTTTAGTAAATTTAATAAATATTTTCATTCGACATTTGTTTAGAAATAACAAATACATTGTAGTAAGCAGAAAATAAATAAATCATAAAAAAGATATTGATGCTAAATTCATCAAAATTGATGTTATATATGAGATATAATAACAAAATCAAAACAATCATCATATTTTTCTGTATTCACACTTTAAAATGAGAATGAAAAATGACATGAAATTAGATTGTAATTCATACAGTACTATATTGTTCATTATGAATGATTGACCTATTGAGTTTCGTGAGGTACATTCCACTGCAACTCACAAATATGGATGATAATTGTGTTTGAATCATCTCATTTTAAAGATCAATTGGTTGAATGTAATGAAAGATAATATTTTAATAAACATAAAAATTTAAACATAAAAAAAAATAATTGATCGAACTCATTGACTAAAACACGTTATTCATAGAAAAATATTTTTTATAATTACTTATAAGATTGCTTATATACTAATTGTATTCACAATAAATGCGGGCGAAACGGTTTCATGATAGCTAATCTAAATCAGCCCCCAAATCTCAATTAAAATATCTCATATAAAAAATTTATATTCATAATTTCAACTAAAATTTATATACATTTTAAATCAATTTTTTTTTCTTCTCAATTATTTTCTAATCGATTACTCCCTCTGTCCTCTTTTACATGTCACTTAACAAAATTTTTTTGTCCACTTTTACTTGTCACTTAACAATTTTCAATGCATATTTAATGTCAACAACTACCTTAAAATGTCAAACATTAATCACTTCATTATCATATTAAATAAAAAATACTTTCCCACCAGTAATCATCTATCAATTTTACTTTTTGCATGAATTTTTTTATAAAAATATCAACCATTCATTCATTAAATTTGTTTAACCGCTAGCTTTAACTTCACTTTAATCTACTCAAACATGTAATAGAGGACGGAAGCTTTATTACACAGTCTGATTGAGGGGGTGCTGAAGGGAACAGGGATTGACATCCCCAGTAGTTGTCTTCCAGAAAAGAAAACTGGATCAGTCTTGTACTAAGCCATTCTCTCATGGATCCTTCAATTGTTACAACCGAGCAGTTTTCCGCAACGCTGTCTCATGATGCAAACAGTAATCCGTCAAATGTTGCTGAGCCAAGTGAGACTTCTTTGGATGACTTGGCCAAGGGAATCGCCTCCTTGTTGACAACGGCCTTTACGGACTTCGATTCCAAGGCTTCCGATGCTGTCAGGAGTCAGGATAATCTCCTATTTTCCATCCATCGACTCACCAAAGGTAACCCCAATTTGAGACTTCTTGTTGTGTGTTGACAAATTAATTTTTTTTTAAAAAAAAAATTATATTAATAGATTTGGTTTGTTCATTTGCATTACTTTACAGAGCTTGATCAGTTGCTGGAGGATGCCCCTGTGCCCTTTATTCTGCAACACGCTGCAAAAATTTCTGCTGTTAGAAGGAGAGTCTCCTCTTTGAATTCACTTCTGAGATCCATTCAGAGGAGACTTGATAACATTGACCGCACTCTGTCCTTTGTGGGCTCCTCCCAAGGTCCAATTTTTTTACTTGTTTTTTCCCTTTTCATTTCTGTTATCAAGCTTGAATTGTATCAAAGTGGGGATATCATTGTTCACTCTTTTTTTCTGAGTATCATGCTTCTCAGTTTTACATGGTTAGTGTATTTGCCGGTCACTCTTAACTGGTGGCGGCGATGATTTGTATTTTAACCGAAACATTTCTGCTTGATTGTTAGGCGATATTGAGAGATTACTCTAGTGATTACATGCAAAATTCAGTAATCTGAGTTGTAGCCGTATAATTGACCAAATTTACTTGAGTTCCAGACAATACTGAAGTTCTAACCTGCCCTTCAGTTTGTGTCTCGTGACACCGAGATGTAGTGTTTCCCTTACGTCAGGCTTTTCTGAAAATTGACACGGGCATTTCTTCTCTTCAGATAAAGCAAAAATGGAAGGCCCAACTCAGCAATGAGCTTCTCACTGTAATTTAGAGGCTTGCCCTGGTAATCTTCTGAGTTTCAAACTCTCATAAAAAATTATTTATTCCACCAATGACTGATGAAACAAATTCTAGAATCCAGTTAAACTTTTTAGGTTACGTAGGCGTGCCATTTGCATTTTATGAATTTGTAATAAAATATGTAATAACATCTATATGTGTGCAACTTTTAGTATTTTGTTCTATGCCAGAAATTATTTAGGTGCTTTTAATCCTCAACACTGTGTGTATTATTGGAAATGATGAACATTCTTAAATTGAGAGAAACACCCATGTCTCCAAATATTTATGAACTTATTGTTTCCCATTCTGAACTCACCAAATGTACTTTAACCTTCTAGTTCCAACTCTTATGAAAGGCAAACACAAGGAGCCTATCAAATGATACTGGAATGTATCAGCTGATATAATGCAAACATCGCTTTCCTTTACACATCCAGGTGTGTGCAGGGGAAGTATAAATAGAAAAAGAACTGTTGCAGCTGAAGGCGGGATCAAGGTATTGCACCTACTTAACAGCAATCTTCGTTGATATCTTTATGCATTCTAACGTTAGCATCTCACACACTTTTTGTGTAGCTGCTGACACAGCAGTCATTTTGCCCACCTCATTTATTTTGAAACATTTTGTTGTAAGTAGACGAATATTTATGACATCAAATTTTGGGTTGATAGATACTCTTGGTGAATTCTGTTACTTTTGTATTCATAATTGATGAAGTAGAATGGACAAAAAGAGATGTTGGGTTTTGAGAACAAATTCAGTGAAGTGTTATGGAGAGATATGTGTGAGTGATGTGCTGTAATGCTTGATTGAACTCTCATGTACAACAAGATTCCACTTGAGAGACAAAATTATCATCACATGTTGGCAGAATTGTAAGTGTGTGAAGCGCGGAAGGACCCAATCCATCTATTCAAGAATGTGTGCAAATTAACATAATCTATGGTTTCCTGCCTGGCTGTCTCCATTGCTATCTCCTATTGTTTGTTCTCTCAAATAATATCATTGCTTTTTCTTGACAATTGAAGGCAGAAGCTTCAACATTTCCATTGCAGAAAAATGGGCAAATCTAAATGCCCTCATTAAAGCAGACCTCAACTGGAGCCTCGAGGGAGGGTATGGAACCGAGCAGTGCACAATTTTTTCAAGAAATATGTGTTTGCAACACTGAGTTTGTTATTTTAGGAATTTTTTCCTCGATTTGACGGTGTATATCACTGTGAATATCACAAATCAAGTGCATTTTTTTAATTACTTTCTTTTGCGTTTTAAAAATAGTGCTAGGCCACTGTGAATTTATCATACGGTGTTGTAATTTTTCATCGAACAATTCTATGCTTTACTCTATGGTGTGTAAGACAGGTAGAGCTAGTGCATCAATGAAGCAATAGAACCATCAAACTTTAAACCATGCATCATTCTAGGTTTGAAAATACTTCATCATTAAATAAAAAAAGCACATCCATGACATTTAGCTTTTGCCTACCAACAATCATCTTCTCCAATGTCGATCCCATCGGTCGCCGGTGTCGGGTATTGTGGATTCTGACTGACTCCAGTACACGTGGTTGTGTTGAATCATCAGGAGGCGTGCGATGGCTTTGACTTGGGCTCAGGTAGTGATGACAAATAAGCAACCAAATGCGGGATTGACTCTGGCTGACTGTCCAGAGATCTCATTAAAAATCACGATCATCACTTTAAATTTTAAAATTCACTGTCATTTTGAACTTAGAAGCTCTTGTATAATAATTGAATTTATTATTACAATACATAATTTCTGTTTACAAATTATTATTAAGCATCTAACTAAAACTACTTCGATTTAGCTCATTTTTGTTTCTATCTTTTTTATATTTTTAAAACATCTCCTACTCTCACTACCCTAAAAAACATGTAAATTCATAAATACCAACAACTAAATTTAATTCCTTTAAACAGTGGTTCATTATGTTTTGATTGGGATCAGAACACACAAGCTTTGACCTACAGACGAACCAGAAAACATTTGTTCAGCCTTTTTGAAATGGAGTTGAAGTAGCTTTGTGGTTCTATAGATAGCCGATATGAGGACCTCATGAAAGTTAGATGCTTCCAGGGGTAATAATTGTCTGTCATTTGCTGTTCATTCTTACAAAAATAATTTGGAGATTTATCTTGACTATTGATCTGGAAAAGCTCTTTCATAATCTCAATTGATGAAAGTTGACTAACAACTTCTCTATCGGGATTTTTTTTTAGTGTTCGGTGTGTATTAATTTATATTTTTGCTTAGTGTTGATTTGTTGTTGTTTTGGTGAGAGGAGGAAATGACTTTTAAAAAAAAGAAACGAATGAAAAATGCGCCAAAACGATGTAGTTTTAGTTATGTATTTAATAATGTTTTGCAAATAATAATTATAAATTTAAATATTACGCAATAGTCCATAAATAAGCTCAAAACCATCAATTGAAAGGTCATCCTGAAACAATAATTTTCTTTAACGCAAACTACAACTAAAGCAATTTGGTTTCTGGTACGTTATTTTGTCTACTGTATTGGTTTAGTGGTTAGTTCTTTCAGACTTGAATATAGTAGTAATCGTCATCCACTATAAAGTTTTGCTTTTGATTTCAACACCATGAAGATTGACACAAAGCTAGGTCAGCAATAGTCATCGCAGCGAATGATTCTTTGCATGCTAAAGTGTGACAGAAGGAATAATTTTGAAATTTTTGACAAATTCAAAATAATATATTTAGAAATAACTTCCACATTCCAAGAGGTACGCAAATACTGAGTGCTAGCCTATGATGGACTATATTTATTTTGAATGGTGGTGACATTTACACAGATGAGGCATTGAACGTTGAAGGATGTTTACATGGCATCATTGCGCAAGTCATCTCTTCAGATAGAATGTTATCAGGAGGGCATCCCATCCGCAAGTCAATTCGGTTCATCAGTAAGCCAAGGTAGCTAAAGTTTCCAGTGATATGGCAGAACATAGAAATACTCCCAGAATCCAAAATATTAAACTAGTGCACATTCATTGCAGAAGGAATCATACTACTTTCATGGCATATCATGATAAGAAGCAACATGTTAATGGCATTTCATAGTAAGCAGATACAACGCCTGTAAAGCAACTAGGCCATCTTGGAAAATATGGTACTTGGCAATGCCAATAAGACAACAAAAATGGTAAACGAGTTCACAACGATGCTGGACAATGAGACCGACTTAAGCAGGCACACTAACTCAACAGCTAAAAGAAGTTTGGCAAGTTTAAACAACAAGCAAAAACTGAAACACTGAAATCTAGACCGAGCAGTAGTTGGTGTACCCGGGACGTTGGTTTACTTAATCTTCAAGCAAAATGATACGAACCTTCAACACCTAAAAGGCACAATCATCTTCACCCTGATTTACAAGACCTCAGGAAAAAATCAGGAATCAGGCCCCGAATCATTTATAATTTCCATATCTAAAAAAAGTGCTATTGCAGCTGACAACTGGAAGTTTTATGCCCTAAAGACATATTCTAAGAAGGTATAAAATAAATTGTCAATAAGAAGTAGAGCATCAGACACTAGCAGGCACGAAACCCTATGCCTTCCCATGAGAAACCTAAATAACCATAGGTGAATTTTAAACAATCATGTAAATATTAGCACATAGCAGTACGCCAATAGCAGGAAAACCTCACATAGTCAAGCATACTTTATACTTATATTTGGCAACATTGTAAAAGAAAGCAACAATTCACCCATCAGCAAATATGAAGACAAAGCTTATTTACATTAATAATACCAAACAAATGCCAATCTGAAAATTTTCAATCGAACCACAAGTATCTGTAACAGATAGACATATAATTTTCATCATTACTATAACAGAGCATATCAAAAAGTTGATGCTCAGGCTTACCATCAAATTAAACCAGACCCCGAAGCTCCACTAGTATTGGCACCAAGTCTCTTCTTTCTCTCCTCTTCATAATCTGGATCATCAGTCTGCAATTCATACCGACAAACTGGG
>NQLW01000016.1:760181-796574 GCA_002312845.1 Kalanchoe fedtschenkoi | reverse complement strand
ATTCCATAGGATGGTGTAGGTGTGAAAATCAGCAGTCGGGTCGAACCAGAGGTGGAACTGCTGCTCTCTGTTTCCCTTTCCTTGGCTGTAAACATTAGTGTGGAGCGTGTAGGGCTGCCCGCTCACATTGCCAAGAAACTCAAAGTCAATCTCATCATGGTTGGAGTCGCCTTGTGAATGCAACTGCAGGCAGAGAAACACATTCAGTAAAGGCCAAACATGTAGTGATCATATATATTTGCTTTCCAACAACTATCTGAGAAGATTAGCTGCTTACGTAGTATGTGGTGACAGTGCCGGCAGAGTTTCCCGGGACGAGCTTGATCTGCATATCGATTTTGCCAAACATGTACCAGTCTTTGGACTGGAAGCCAGAGCCGGAGGTTTGGTCGAGGGAAAGCGTGAGGAGCTGGCCATTGTTGACCATCCTGGCTCTGCCATCACCCCAAGCCACTTCCAGATGATCATTCATATTGCTGTTAGCAGCAGAGGCCATGCGAGCCAGAGCCACCAGAATGAGCACAGCCCAAAGAGAAAGAGAAGAAGAAGAAGTAGAAGAGGCCATAAATAGAATACCCAAGAGAATGAAGCTGTGAGAGATTTTTGATGGGTGAATTGAGTGAGTTTGGATGGAGGTGATGGGCAGGTTTTATAGTAAAACTTTAAAATGAAAGGGGGAGGGGTTTTCTTTCTTTTGGGTGGTATCTGAGAGGAAGGAAGGATCAGTGTGGCGTGTGGGATCGAAGCTGGTTCCAGCTGGTCATTTATTTATTCTATTAACCAACTTGTGTGTCCTTCAGTTTTGCTGTAAAATAGGAGTAGTAGTTCATAAAAGTGGTATCTATCATCAGATGTAACTACATAAGCTGAAAGACAACAGCTGCAGTAATTTACCAAAACCGACTCTAATTCGACCTAAGTGGATGGAGGGTAAAGAATGATTAGGGAAGTGAGTACACGAGTACCACTCAAACATGTTTGTATTAGAATTATGTATGGGAGGATATTCGATGCCTTTGTTAGGAGGAGAGAGCCGTGTGTGTGTGCTGTGGGCGGATTTGGCAGCAATTGTTTGTATCTTAAGAGGCATTTTAGAGTTAGTTGCGGTATCATTTGGTACAAATCAAATAATAATTTTTATTTTTGTTACTCAATTTAGTTAAAATCATCCTAATAAAATTTATCAATTTTTTTAACCTGAAAACAAAATTTCTAATTCAACCCTCTTAAAGAAATGGATGAAGGAGAGCGAGAGGGGGTATTGAATGGGAAAAGGAAAGGAGGCACGAAACCAGCTCGGGGTTCAGATTGTCACACCAAATCCCCAACCATTTGCAGAGCTATTGGCAAGCCAGCTATTACCCAGCTCTCTCGGAAGAGACGACAAGAGATGGTGACAATCTATAACATTAAATTTTTTTCTGCTAAGGGACCGCTTCTCGTCAATGTACGGAGATGAGTTTTACATGGTCATTTTAGGATTCTTTTGAAAAAAATTATTATTTTTTATAAATTTTTATATTCATTCTACGTGTCATTCATTTTAATTTCAAATTTATCATGTTTGAAGAAAATCATAGTGGTCAACAACAGTTTTCCATAAGAAAATCAAAGTTTTAAACTGGTGGTTTTATAAAAAAAATAAAACCGTCGTTTTTTTAACAAAAACTGCGGTTCACAACTATGACTTTATATATACTAAACCGATATTTTATAGAAAATAAATTCGTTGTTCCAAACCATGATTTTTTTAAAGAAAAATCTCGATGCATAACTACTTTTTTTTTTTTTGCTGTAGATTTGAAATTAATAAGAAAGGAAGAGTGTGATGGATAGAGAAACATGTGGAAATTGCAATTATTATTTTTTAAATAAATCTCATTTTAGTGATCATGTTCCAGAATTCATTCACTGCCTCCTACTAAACCTCATCCTTTTCTACCGAATATGATGCAACCTATCTACTCCCAGCAATCTCAAATTTGTTTGTCACCAAATGATTAAAGAAAAGAGAACCAATTTAATTAGCTTTAGCTAATGATCTCCACCAAAGTCGAATGTGATAAACGTACGTAATAATGAAATTTAAAATACAACCAAAGTTGAATGCCCGATGACCTCTTCTTGTTATACATTTTGAGGACGTTGCTTTCATCATACTTGCTTGACCTCTCAAGACTCAACCTACCCTACAAATAATATTAATGTAGGGCTCTTATGTCAGGAAATTTTTGGTGGATATTCTATTAACTTCTCGCCTAACAAATTTATGTATTATACTTGTCCATTAACAATTAATATGCATTTAATGTTCACAATTAATTTAAAAAGTCAAATATTAATTATTTCACTATCATTTCACCTACCTAATTAATTAATTTCATTTTACATTTTACATGAAATATTTTTTTAAAAAAAATACTAAATATCTACCTATTAAATATTATAAAAAAATTAATTAAAAATCATTTTATTCTACTCAATTTAACTTTAAACGACTATTATAATAAGTAAAATGAAAAAAACTCAAAAGAGAGTCCGAACTACCATCATCTACCCAATTGCTGTCCAAACTCTATTTTATTTTTCAAATAAGGCACACTGTTAGTTTTTTTTATGAAAATCCTAACACCATTAAGTAAATTTAACACTATTAACAGATTTTTCAACTCTGTTAAAAAATAAAAAACTATCAGTTTGTCACGTCTCCTTCCACCAACCCTTGTCTCCTTACGAGGTGGAGTGCAGCAGAATTACAGGCTCTTCCCCGTTCGAAGGTAGAATTTAGAGGGATCCAAATGGAACCAAAGCGGTCGAAGCAGTTGCCTCCCTGCAGGCCTCACCACCTCTTCGAAGGCGACGAGATGCTTTAGTCGGTCCGGATATCAGATGGCCAGGCCACATTTTGGAGCCGGTATGTGCAGACGTAGAAGTGTAAGGTCGAGCGTGTGAGATGGGATGGTCGGTGACTTAGTATTCCGTTTCCGCATACAATGGCTTGGCTGCAGCCTTCGTGCGCCTCGCGGTGGACCGAGCCGTGCGAATACTAGCTTATGTTTCTTCGGTAGCAGTCTGTACGCTCTCGAAGAGTCTGACGCCCCGTACGCTGTTAGAATCATGTCCGACGGTATCATGACGGTCGGTCGCAGTGATTTCAACAGCAAGTTGAGGAAATGCATGATCGCGCATCCAAAGTTGGATCCGGACTTCGCCTTCAGATACGGCGCGCTTTGCCCATTCCTCACTTCCAGTTCGATCCTAGCGGCGAGAAACAGCCAGACGTCCCTGTCGCCTCGCTGGACCGGCTCTCCTATATACATGGCTTTGCAGTAACGAAATGTTACGCTATATTCTGCGAGACGCAGATACGGCCTGATCCTAGGAGGTAGTAAATGAATTATGTAATCTGATTCACAAAAATGACCATGTAAAACTCAATCTCCGTACACTGACGAGAAGCGGTCCCTTAGCAAAAAAAAAATTGAATGGTTGTTGATTGTCACCATCTCTTGTTGTCTCTTCCGAGAGAGCTGGGTAATAGCTGGCTGGCCAATCGCTCTGCAAATGGTTGGGGATTTGGTGTGACATTCTGAGTCCCCAGGCCAGCTGGTTTTGTGCCGCCTCCTTTCCTTTTCCCGTATACTAACCCTCACACTCCATTCCATCATCCATATTACTCCTGAGGTGCCTCTTAACATATAACTAATTGGTGTCTCTCTATTCCACACTTAAAATTAGTTGACAACAAAAATAAACTTAATTACATTTATAAATTATATTATTTGAACTAATGAACAATGTGAGAATATGTCCTTATAATCACCACCACCACTCACTTTCGAGATCATATACACGGATGTAATCGTAACTAGATTAATATTTAGCAAGTGGAACTTCGTGTAGACGTAACCAACACGTTAGATCGATTTATTTACGAGTATATGTTGGTTCCATATTTAAAATCAATTACCGATGGGTGAGAGAGTTAATCTATACTTACACGTTAGTTTGATTGAACTTATGGACGATGTGAGACAAGTCTTTAATATGCACCAACACTAACTCACTTGCGAAATTTTAATCTTAATAAGCACTATCAACCCTTCACTTGCGAACTGGCGGAAATCGTAATCAAACCAATTAGAATTGATTGTACAATAATCAAAATAAATTAATAATAGATGAAAGAATTCAACTATAATCTATTTGAGCTGATGAACAATTGGAGACTGTAGACAACAACAATGCGTCAATGCCATTTCCATCCACGGCACCAATTATAACAACATACATAATTCTAATACAAACATGTTTAAGTGGTAATCGTGTACTCACTTCCCTAATCATTCTTTACCCTCCATCGACTTAGGTCGAATAAGAGTCGGTTTTGGTAAATTACTGCAGCTGTTGTCTTTCAGCTTATGTAGTTACATCTGATGATAGATACCACTTTTATGAACTACTTACTACTCCTGCTTTACAGCAAAACTGAAGGACACACAAGTTGGTTAATAGAATAAATAAATGACCAGCTGGAACCAGCTTCGATCCCACACGCCACACTGATCCTTCCTTCCTCTCAGATACCACCCAAAAGAAAGAAAACCCCTCCCCCTTTTATTTTAAAGTTTTACTATAAAACCTGCCCATCACCTCCATCCAAACTCACTCAATTCACCCATCAAAAATCTCTCACAGCTTCATTCTCTTGGGTATTCTATTCATGGCCTCTTCTACTTCTTCTTCTTCTCCTTCTCTTTGGGCTGTGCTCATTCTGGTGGCTCTGGTTCGCATGGCCTCTGCTGCTAACAGCAATATGAATGATCATCTGGAAGTGGCTTGGGGTGATGGCAGAGCCAGGATGGTGAACAATGGCCAACTTCTCACGCTTTCCCTCGACCAAACCTCTGGCTCTGGCTTCCAGTCCAAAGACTGGTACATGTTTGGCAAAATCGATATGCAGATCAAGCTCGTCCCCGGAAACTCTGCCGGCACTGTCACCACATACTACGTAAGCAGCTAATCTTCTCAGATAGTTGCTGTAAAGAAAATATATATGATCACTACATGTTTGGCCTTTACTGAATGTGTTTCTCTGCCTGCAGTTGCATTCACAAGGCGACTCCAACCATGATGAGATTGACTTTGAGTTTCTTGGCAATGTGAGCGGGCAGCCCTACACGCTCCACACTAATGTTTACAGCCAAGGAAAGGGTAACAGAGAGCAGCAGTTCCACCTCTGGTTCGACCCGACTGCTGATTTTCATGTTGGGAATAGATGAATGAAAGTGGAGAGAAATATTGGAGAGAAACTTTGTAGGAAACTCACACCTTGCTAGGAAGCTCACTCTTTATTTCTTGGATGATTACAAATGACTACATGAGGGGGTATTTATACTTGTTACAAAGGGAAATGGATGGCTAGGATGAAGTTCATCCAATGGCTAGAAATAAGAACTCTTAGAAAAATCTACTTCATGTAGGAGGATCCAAAGAGTTCTAGAGAACTCCACATCCTTCCCCTCTTCTCTCCATTTTTGGGCTCCTCTTTTGGGTTCAATTTTTACTTATTCTTTAGCCCATGGACTTGGACATTGATATGTTCAATACTCCCTCTCAATGCCAAGTCTCTTCCCTTTGCGGTGGCCTCTTTATGTTAGCTCCAATATCAAATTTGTCTTGTTTGATCTGCTGTTGTCTACCCTCTTCAACCAGCCTTTCTTGAACATTTGCCAGCTCGTAATCACTTGGTCTTATCTTTGACATATTTTCTGAGCTTTTGAACCTTCTTAACCTCTCTCCAGTATTTCGCATCGCACCTGACTTCATCGAAGTCCTCTTTATCTTCTCTTGTGATCCACAGTGATCATCTGATAGTTCCTTGGTCTGAGTAACCTCACTCGGCTCCCCCAGCTTCAGAATTTTCTCTCCAACAAACTTCTCTTCTATACCAGTGTAGCTCCCCTTAACGCCATCACGCATGATCTCCATTCCATCATGGTCTCGACCCTTAACGGGACCTGAACCCTCCAACCAGACTCGCACATCCGGTTTTATAACTATCAACTCCTTCCCTTTGTGTTCCTCCACGAAGTCAATTAGCATGTCATCTCTAGAGCCATCTTGCTCTATCTCATACTCAACTGACACATCATCCTCAAACATTTCCTCATCCAACTCTCTCGTGATAGAGTTTGCAATTATCTCACAATCACCGTCACTCTTCAAGTCTTCTATCCATAGATCATCATTGCTATCATCTGAAAGATCCCACTCATCCTCTTCAGATACATCTTCATAGTCCTTAATTTCAGCATATGTTGCCTCAAAGTCCCACTCATCTTCACTCTCAGCATATCTCAGCTCCGTCTTGGTAAAGTTTCCTTGCGCCTTATTCTGATATCTGCAATCTCTAGCAAAGTGTCCCTTGCGACCCCAATTGAAACATTCTCCTCTTTCACGTCGCTTACTTAGTACTTCATGATAATCTTCTTTATATGAGTCTTCTTCTTCACTATCAGATTCATGTTGACGATGAATGCTCTTACCTTCTTTACGCTCTCTTTTGTACTTGTCTTTGTCAAATCTCTGACTTGGTCTTTTAGCACTGTAAAGTGCTTCCTCTGTTTGAGTCTCCTCCTTAGTCTCTACTTTGATCGTCAGTTTTGCCATTTGTTGCGCCAAAGCTTCTTGATTTGCTAGTAGATTTTCCAACTCTACTAGTGATGGTTGTTTAGGCCATCCTTGTAGTGCCGCTATGAAGCTATTATACTCAGGTTTTAATCCATTTATGATAATTCTTCTTTTTCGATCGTCTCCAAGTTTAGCATCATCATCCAACTGTTCTATTTCACGGCACAAATTCTTTATCTTGAAAAAGTACTCACTGATAGAGAGCGTACCTTGAGTGGTGTTCATTAACTCCCTCTCTAGTAATTGGAGTCTAGCGGGATTCTTCTTTGAGAAGAGTGACGCCAAAATATCCCACGCTTCCTTCGGTGTTTCGACATCTTCAATTCTTACTAACAAACTCTTATCAATACTTATCTTGAGGGCATATAAGGCCTTACCAGCTTTGATATCCCATGACCTATATGCCTTATCATCCTTCGAAGGTGGTGAGGTCTCACTACCGGCTACTATCTCCCACAAGTCTTGTCCTCTCAAATAGGACCTCATGCAAGACTTCCATTCTCGATAGTTATACTCATTTAGTTTCTCAATTGATCCAATCATGCTACCAAAATCCGCCATCTAAAGAGCAAAAGATAGAGCGTACCTTCTATATGATTGGTCTCCACCCAATCCCTCTTCACAGTTCCTGACTGTGCTTCAACGGAGTCTCCTCGCCCAGCGATACTCCAATACTCCTTTCGCACGCTCCTATGTACGGTCCCGGACCGTCCCGCTCTGATACCAAATTGTTGGGAATAGATGAATGAAAGTGGAGAGAAATATTGGAGAGAAACTTTGTAGGAAACTCACACCTTGCTAGGAAGCTCACTCTTTATTTCTTGGATGATTACAAATGACTACATGAGGGGGTATTTATACTTGTTACAAAGGGAAATGGATGGCTAGGATGAAGTTCATCCAATGGCTAGAAATAAGAACTCTTAGAAAAATCTACTTCATGTAGGAGGATCCAAAGAGTTCTAGAGAACTCCACATCCTTCCCCTCTTCTCTCCATTTTTGGGCTCCTCTTTTGGGTTCAATTTTTACTTATTCTTTAGCCCATGGACTTGGACATTGATATGTTCAATATTTCACACCTACACCATCCTATGGAATCCCCAACGCATAATGTAAGCTGGCTTTACAAGCTTACGAGATGAGATTGATTCTTGAGTTTCTTGGGGATGTGGAGGACTTGTGATGGATATATATGACAAATGTTCCATCTGTTTGCAGATTCCTAGTGGACAGCACTCCCATCAGAGAGTTCAAGAACTCAGAATCAATTGGGGTCCCATACCCCAAAAGCAAGCCGATGAGGATGTACTCGACTTTGTGGAACGCTGATGACTGGGCGACACAAGGAGGACGGGTCAAGACAGACTGGTCCAAAGCACCATTCACAGCCAGCTACAAGAACTACCATGCCGATGCTTGTGTGTCCACCACCACTGCCCTGTCATCATCCTGCAAAGCCTCAGATGGTCACGCCTCGTCATCTTGGCTGAACCAGGAGCTGGATAACACAAGCCAGGAGCGGATGAAGTGGGTGCAGAAGAACTATATGATCTATAACTATTGCACAGATACTAAAAGGTTTCCCCAAGGATTGCCTGCCGAATGCAAGCTTCCTTGATTTTTCGTAGACTGCAGGATCTTATTCATTTTATTCATTAAATATGTCTCAAAATAAATGTAATGCTAAATTTTCACACACTTAATTTTTGCGCAGAAAAAAAGACAATGTCTTTTTTTGATAACCAAATGACGTAATTTTTACACATAAATCTAAGTCTTATAATAATATTAGTTAAGAATGTAATGCTAAATTTTATTTTAGAAAATCAGTCCGATTTTTTTTTCATCGGACTCTTTTTGGAAATTGAGATACTTGTGACCGCAATTGGGTAACCGGTGATATTTCAGAATCCCTTTTAAATTTTTTCCCTATAATTAATTAAAGCAAGGCGATTACGTTCACAAAATATGAATTATGTGATGTGAATTACATATGAGTTTATGAGCAGCTGATGAATGCCTATCGTGAGTTTAGGAAAATGAGTGCTCAATAAATAAAGTCATATATATATATGGGGCGGATTCAGTGAAAACCATTTTGAATTTGTAAACTGTGAACCATCTTTGATTATTGATTTATAGTTCATCTGATGGTTATGATTTTTTTAGATTATTTTATCTAAATATTTAAAAGATAATTTAACCCTTACTTTCTGAGTTGTTAGATTTTTTAAAAGATTGTCTCCCTAAAATAAAGAATTAAATGTCTGATTTTTTTTCTCTTTCATTTGATAGATTTGTTGCAAAATTTTTTTCTTTTTTTTTCTTCTATTTTTTACGACTTAATTTCTTTGTGTTTTTTTGGTTGATTGCAAAGTTTTAAACCTTTTGTGTTTCAGATCTGATTTTCAAGTTTGTGTGTTTTGTATCTCGTGTTTTCAAGTGTTTGTACTTTTTTGCATTTGTATTGTGTGATGTTTCTTGTGTTTTTAGCTTTTCATATTTTTTGTCCGTGTTTTGTGTTTTGTGTCTTGTATTTCTTGCGTGTGTGTTTCTTTGTGTCAGTGTCTTGTGTTTCTTTGTGTTTGTGTTTTGTGTGTTGAGAGAAATGTGTCAAGTCATATAAGGTCATGTCAACTCACGTAAATATATAAATGAAAAGGTACAAAACACAAAATACAAAGTACTAAATCTGAACTAGAAAACACAAAACTCTGATTCAACATATGTTTAGTATTCAACCCCCATATTGAACAAAGAAGAAAACACAAAACACCAGACACGGACACAAAATATAAACACACAGGAGACAAAACACAAGAAACACAAAACACATACACACAAGGCACAAAACATACAACACGGACCCAAATTTAAAAATCTCAAAAAACACAACACACAAAACCCAGAAATCCAGAAAACTCAGAAAATACAACATATAAAACCCCAAAACCCAGAAAACACAACACAAAAAACCCAGAACACCCAAAAAATCCAGAAAACACAACATACAAAACTCAGAAAACCTAGAAAACACGACACACAAAACCCAGAAACTCAGAAAACCCAGAAAACACTCACTTAAGCGACTCTTTCCAGCCCCACCCAAATCGGTCGATGTCGCATCCTTTGAGCCAGGTCAGAAGTATGGTGAATCTCTGGGCAATATACCTGTTACGCTGTTCAGAAAGCCTCAATCTTTGAGTTGTTTTGGACGTACCTTACAACACATTTCATGATGGATCTCTTCTGCACCTCATTCACATGATATTTGATGTGCACCAATGAGTTCAGAAAACATGTGCACCACTGATCGTGCACCATTACGGGCCTTCTCTAACAGTTGAATGCAAGATGACTACATAAGCAGCATTTAGACGTGGTGGCTATGATGAACTTGAGACAGATTCAATTAGTTGTCTGTTGCATGAGGCTATCTCAGTGCGGATCTGATGTGCTATAGAAGGAATAATAAAAAAGAAGAAGAAACACTAACTAACATGAATAATAAATACACGAAGCAAACTAACAGTAAAAACAAAGGATTTAAAAAAAAACTGGAGAAGACGACATGGAGTCGTACGTGAGAATATGTACGTGTAGCTATAATAAAAATAGATAAAATAATGTGCAATTTAAAAAGAAAATAAAGAGATATTAATGAGAGATAATAAGGAAGATATAATAATACATGATAAATTAATACTAAAAAAAAAGGAAAAAGATATTCTTTAGATATTAACAATAAAGAATAATGAAAAAAATAATAAAAAAGATTATTCAGAATTTTTGAATTTCATTTGATCAAAGGATAATATTGGTTCACAGTTTACAACTTCTCACAGTTGGGCGTGAGAAGTTGGCCATTGTGAGAAGTTGGTTTATGGGAGGAGTGAAAAGTGGAATTAGCCGAATATTTGAGATTTAATTAAGGGGATGAGACATGCTTACCTAATTTATCTCATTATCATCTGATTAGTTAGTTTATGTCATTTAGTTGCTTTAATTCAAATTAAATCTAGTGCATTGATTTTAAGAAAATCAATGATAAGATTTGGTTCACAGTTTACAAATCCTAACAGATTTTTACTCGATCCGCCCCATATATATATATATATAGACAGGGGATCAAATGTAAACACTATATTCATTGTAAATAGTGGACAAATCTCGACCATATATATTCCTCATCTAATGGCAGTGATTCTTCTATTTTTTATTTAGTTTACTAACAAATAAATAGAATAAAAGGTTTCATTTTGTTTGTCATTCACGAATCTCAATATCCTGATCCCAGCTATGGCCGGAGGATTGATGCACGCAGCCTGCCAAGCGTCAGAGTCGAAGTAAATTCTGGCTAAATCTAGTCCATAGTGAGCCGGTTTCCGCCTCACTCATTGCTCGCTTCATGAGCTCAACGCGAGCGCATCGCTAGCTCCACCCGCTCAAGGACCTCTAGGCTACCTGCAGTATCATCAGCCACCGTTTAGCCAACTACAATCGGGAAAAAGGTGTGGAGCCCGTCGATCTACGTAACTTCGAATCGCTGCAACGAACAGCTTGATTTAGAGGCGGATATTTTGCCTAGATTTGCTAGCTTGATTTAGAGGTTGTTGGTTTGTCGCTGGTAAACATTAATTGTAAGTTTTTTTTTTATATATGAGTAATGTGTAACAAGCAAATCGGTTTCCGTATGTAATGGAAAATAGTGCATATAAATCATATTAATTTAATTAAATTGATCATTTAAACTTGAATTCCACACATTATATGATATAATATTAATTGTTAATGTATATCTGCTAGAATAGTTAGATAATTATATATTAGATTAGATATATTGTAGTCATCAATCTCATTATTTAATTCTTATTTCCCCAATTGTACTTTAATTTACATTTGTTAACTGCCAGATAGATGATCAAATTTAATGCACTTATTTTATTTTATAGACTTCATATTCATAAGCATTTGATAAAACTTTTTTATTTAAAATTTAGTTAATAATTATCTTTTTATTATACAAACCTATTGTTACTGTTCACGTCAATTTTAATTAATATTTAATATAAAAATATAATTGACACATGCTAAATAAAAAAACTATTATTATCTCATGCATCAATGTTAAATAAAAAATAATTATTATCTTGTGCATTGAAGGATTTCATTAATTTTGTGCTTAATGTGCGAAAGTCATGTATCATCATTTTTGGTATGCATATATAAAAAGTACAAATGTTTTTCATATAGGACAAAAATCTAAAAACTTGAAAATAATATGTTTCAATTTAAAACCAAAGTTAATACTTAACCAGACCAAACTGAAAATGTGTGTTTGATTTAGGAAAAATTTGGTGGAAAAGAAAATTTAATAGAAAATAAGAAGAAAAATTTGTGAGAAAATTAGATAGAAAATATGTCTGTGAGAAATAAAGAATGTTTTTGCATTTTCCCATTATTTTTCACTCCTAACCAAATAAGAGAAAATAAGATGGATTTCATGAGGAAAACATTTTCTATCAAATTTTTCTTTCCATCAAGTTTCCCTAAACCAAACACACCTGAAATCCAACTTATTTTCTCTTATTTGATTAGGAGTGAAATATGATGAAAATATGCTAAAACATTCTTTATTTCTCACAAATTTTTCTTCCTATTTTTCATCTAATGTTTCTACAAACTTTTCTTCTCATTTTTTCACAAAATTTCTTTCTTATTTTCTATCAAATTTCCATTTCCACCAAATTTTCCACACATCGTTAGAGTAAAAATGTGCTTCAATGTATTAGGACATCCCCATTTAAGCTTTGTGAAACGCTTTGTGTCAGAGTACGAAGCGGTTTGTGCTGATATGAGAGGTGATTTGTGGTCTTCTGACACGAAACAGCTTCGCCTGCACGAAGCGGTTCGTGAAAAAGCTTTAATCACGTTTGATGGTATGAAACGTGATTAAAGATCAATTTTGATTTTTAATCATGTTTGGTAGGATGAAACGTGATTAAAGATGTAAATCTATAATCACGTTTGGTAGTATGAAACGTGATTAAAGATCAATTTTGATTTTTAATCACGTTTCATCTTACCAAACATGATCATCTTTAATCACGTTTGGAAAGATAAACGATCTTTAATCACGTTTAATTCTTCCAAACGTGATTAAAGATTAATTTTTTAATGAAAATTTTTAATTATGTAATTTTTTATTACATAAATGTTAAGAAAAAAATAATATGAATAAATAATTATAAATAATCAAATATTTATTAAATTTTAAAAATTGTAATTTATTGTAATATAAAAAAGCAGAAAATTGATAATATGACAAGTGGGTCCATGCGCAGAGATTTGAAAAGTTTATTTCAATGTGGATGTAACTTTGTTAAAAATAAATTTATGACAAAAATGAGTTGGCATGACACACTTACTTTTAGGTTTGTTGGAATGGGGATGCCCTTATGTATGGAACCACTCGTCCGAACGCGAACGTACTTACAGACTTCCTGAAGCACCAAAAAAGCTGTGGGAGTTTCAGGTCAGCAACTTCAAAACCGCGTGCATAAGAAATTACGCAGCTTAAAAAGAGAGCAGTTGTCAACTACTGGTGTTTGGTGAATCCCGAGAACGCGCACACATACTTTTCCCAACCACTGGCTGATGAGGGTGTCGAGCGACATGATCTACTGTCCCATTTACAGCCCACGTCTGTCTGGCTCCAGCTCCATCTTCTTACTTTCTACAATGTACTCCAAACTTTCTCCAGCCGCCAAAAGAAGAGAACTTTCCTCGCACCTCCATTTCCCTTGCTATATAGTAAGTATATATATAACACACTTAGCATTCCCAAATCCTCATCAATCTCAAAACCAGCTTAAACCCACTCCTAAACTTCCTATTCCATCACAAGCTCTCACTTTTATTCTTCTCCACATTTCCCTCCATATAGAGAAAGTTTACACAATTACACAGCCAAAGCCTCAAGCTCTATGGCTTCTTCTCATCTTCACGGTGCTCTTGTTGTGCTTCTGCTCTTCACTTGTACGATAGCATCCTGTGCTGCTAACTTTTATCAGAACGTGGACGTTACATGGGGCGACGGGCGTGGAAAGATTCTTAACAACGGAGACCTGCTCACTCTGTCTTTAGATAAATCCTCTGGCTCTGGATTCCAGTCCAAAAATGAGTTCATGTTTGGGAAGATTGACATGGACATCAAGCTTGTTCCGGGAAACTCAGCCGGCACCGTCACTGCTTATTATGTAAGTTCATGACATGATTGATATGAATTTCTACCGGGTTTGAAATTCTGATGCTTATTGGTTGGGTTGATTCTTGTTGATTTTCAGTTGTCTTCGCAAGGAGCGACGCATGATGAGATCGATTTCGAGTTCCTGGGGAACTTGAGCGGCGACCCTTACATTCTCCACACCAATGTGTTCAGCCAAGGCAAAGGCAACAGGGAGCAACAATTCTACCTTTGGTTCGACCCGACTGCCGATTTCCACACCTACTCCATCCTCTGGAATCCGCAGCGCATTGTGTAAGTCGCTAGCTTCCACAAGCACACTTTCATCGTTAAACTTGATAGTCAAAGTGATGAAGGTTGTATGTTATCTGCAGCTTCTCAGTTGATGGAACTCCAATTAGAGAGTTCAAGAACTCAGAGTCCGTAGGTGTGCCTTACCCGAAGAACCAACCAATGAGGATCTACTCAAGCTTATGGAATGCTGACGACTGGGCCACGAGAGGCGGTCTAGTGAAGACGGACTGGACCCAAGCTCCGTTCACTGCTTCATACAGAAATTTCAAACCCAATGCTTGTGTTCGGACTTCTGGATCATCGGCATCATCTTGTTCAAACTCATGGTTGAATGAAGAGCTGGATTCATCTAATCAAGAGAGGATGAAGTGGGTGCAGGAGAATTACATGATCTATGACTACTGCAAAGACACGAAAAGGTTCCCACAAGGCCTGCCTGCGGAGTGCGATAGGAGATGAAGCAAGCCAGGCTTAGATTCTTCAGTGTTTGTAAAAGGAAGTTGTCGTTTTTCTTTTTCAATTCTCATTGTTTCATTGGTTGTTGATTGTTGTTGTCTCTCTCACATGCTCATAAATAAACATTAAATCACATATATTATTTTGCAGTCAAACAATAAGAATTCTCATATCAGAAATTTTATTTTGAAATTGTGATTTCATTATCTAATTCTAAAGTCATTTCTTTATTTTTTTCAGTTTTAAGATAATTGTGTAATTATTAAATTTATAATGTGGTGAAGACTGAAAATGTGATTACACGAAGACTGTATAACCACGCGTTTCACATTCCATTAACTATTTTTATTCGTAACTGCATAGTATTTAAATAGCCATTTGAGTGACAACTATTTTATGGAAGAGTACACCGTCCCCACCAAACTAAACTATATATTTAAAAATATGTTTGAAATTAAAAAAAATAAGTAAAAAAATTTTAATAAACAAGGTCTGGAGCGTGTCCAGCGGCGGCAATCGGGTCGGGTCGGTGAAATTGGTGTCCAAACCCAGCGTCATCGTCCACTCACACCGATCCCAGCCAGAAGAGTTCTTCCGCCGTGCCGCCGTCTGGTGTCTGGACGACGAAGCAAGAGGCTGGGGCCAAGCAGTTGAAGGTGAAGACGTGTGCACACTGACAACTACGTTTTCCTGACTCGCGACGGGTCCTAACGAGTCAGACTCGTCGAGCGCGGGGGGCGGACGAGTCGACTCTCTACTTCCACATAAAAAGCCACCTTCCCAGAGAATCGCCAAACGGGGATCCGTCGAGGCCGTCCGGATCACTCCACCAGGCTTGCACGCCAGCTGCGGTGAACCAGACCTCGACCAGTCGGGCCGGGTCGATCTCTGAGTTTCGCCATATCGACTCCGGTGGGGAAGAAGGTAGACAGTGGAGGGGAGGGTTATGACGGTGACGTCGATCAGTCTTCAAGCGACACCACCACAGCACGCCATAAGAAAAACAGTGCAGACTCGACTCCGGTGGGGAAGAAGGTAGACAGTGGAGGGGAGTGTTATGACGGTGACGTCGATCGGTCTTCAAGAGACACCACCACCCACGAGTTTCACCCACGAGGTAAGAGCTCCGGCGAACTTCCAGCTGGCTGATTCTAAGTATCTCATGTTTAATATCGACTCTTATAATCAGCTTCTTATAGTACATGTCTGGCCCATTGCTGTGACACGTGTCAAGTTCAACATAAGTCAATGCTATTACAGCAGGATAGTTGAAGGTACTTTCATCCAAGTTGATACCAAATTAATGTGTTTGAAGCTACCATCACCAAGAAGCAATTGAAAACTTGAAGGTGATTTCAAGTTCATTCTCAACTATAGCCGGCCTCGGAGCCTTGGGTCTCACATGATGCACGTCTGCAGATGTAGTAATGGATCCTAGCGCAGCATGCTGTTACATGGATTTTCGGAAAATATTTGGGCAACCTATCAGCTGAGCCTTGTGTGGCCTGCGCAACATACTATATGCGGTTGTGTAACATAGCAGAGAAAAGCTACTATGTTGTTTCGTAAGTCGCACAATGTTTTGCATTATCATGCAGCAGCTGCACTTCGCTACTCACCCACACTATCTCACCCCCTTCATCTCTAATTGTCAAGTCCCCCTCATCATCCAAATCCAAACTCCGAAACTCGCCCCCGTAGGCTTCGATTTCCCATATCGATCTCCACTCGTCCAACATCTCCAGCCCCACATCCGTAAACGCCAGGCTGCAGCTATCCACGTCGCTCACCATGCCACAATCTGACTCCCAAACCACCAAGTCGGAGCCGTCCCTGACCTGAACATAGCACAAGTCGTAGGCGCCAGCGCCAACGGCAGCCTCTCGACGTACGAGGAGCGCCGAGTACTTGCCTAGTGGGGACGTGAGGAAGGGTTGGGAGGAGCCGTAGGTCGGCATTGGCTCGTGGGTGGGGGGCAGGCTGGCAAGTACTTGCTGTTTGCGAAGCCTTTCGACGGTGCTGATAATAGGGTCGCAGGCACTAAGACCATTATTTGTGGCTAATAGGAAAGTATAAAGCATGATGATGATGATGGTGTGAAGAGATGCGTTGTGGTCAGAATTGGAGGGGCTCATGCTTGACTTTGGAATTGAATGGAGATGCATGGAAGACATGCAGTGTTAACTAAGAATTATATATATGCATGCAGTAAGGGGATTAGATTAGAGAGAGTTAGAGGGACAGTTGAGAGGTATTGTTGTTTGAATTGAGAGTGTTAACATTGAGTTGAGTGGTGTGTTAGACATACCAAATGCAACAACAACAACAACAACAATAATAATAATAATAATAATAATAATAATAATAATAATGTGACTTTTACGTGTCAGGAGTGGAGTAACTCTTGAGTATACGGTAGGGGTGTAAATATGGGTTGAGAATTGAATTTGGGTTGAGTTTTTCATAATTTAAATTCATTTGTAATAAAATTACTCAATTCAAATTCAAAACAACCCAACCCAACCCAACCCAAATTCAAAATTGTTAATTTGGGTTGAATTTGGGTCAACTCATTTATTTTAATTAATAAAGAAATAAAAAATTTAAGAAAATAAAAATATTTTTAATTTTTAATTTTTGTAATTTTTTTTAATTTATTTTTAAATTTTTAAATTTTTATATTTTTTTATATTTTGGGGTTTCTATATTTTGAGATTTTAGAGTTATATATATTATTTTTATGATATTACAAAAATTTTAAAAATAATATAAGCTGAACTTTATAACTCTACTAAATCCTATCTTGAAAATACTATAAACAAAAACCCTGAAATTAATCACAAAAATAATTAAATATCTAAAACACTAAAAAATTTAAAATGCTTAAACCCTAACATCTGTAATATATATAGAGAGTTTAGATCAGTTGTGAACACTTTAATTGTAAACAATTTGTGGATGATTATTAACTAATCATTTTAATTGTGTTTAGAATATATAACTTCCTTATTTTGACTTTATTTTTTATGTTTTATCCTAATTAGCCTTAATAACAGGCCATAATATAATCCATTAAAGACACAAATCACTCATAAATTCAATCTTTCCTATTGTTACACATTTAGTCCATTTATTTAATTTTATCTACATATCCACCATCTTCCTCTCTATCCACCGTCTTCCTCTCTACTCACCATCTCTCCTCCTTTCTTTTCCCTCAATAAAGCATAGTCATAACCAACCGTACCTCTCCTCCTTCACAAACTCATCATCCCTCTCATACTTCTCCAGGTTTGGACAATATGACGGTCCCTCGAAAGGCGCGTTCACCATCACTATTCGGTAGTCGATTTGAAGGTTTGGCCTGTCCAGATCTAGTTGGCTTCTGCCCAACCTCTTCTCCGATTTTGAAGTTCTGCTTCATATCCGTGACAACCAGACCTCCGTCAAGGCACAACACTAGAGAACCAATTTAGATCTGGGCATTCTATATATATACAACCCATTTTTCTCCAGTTGAGATCTGGATACTTACCGGACTACTGAAGCGGACGGCGATAGAGTTACAAAAATACACACCCACTGTTAAACGGCTCATGCTATGGCCTCCTTGCTGAGTACCCTAGACCACAAAGATAATTCATTGATTTGTGTCAAACTCCTAGTGGGAATTGATATAGATCACAAGATCTGTGCTTTTACTTTCTCCGCTTACTGGGTTTGGGTGTCACTGTGTTGCAGTTTTTGTAGTGAGCAGTGAACCTGTTCCTGAAACGACATTGAACATGTAATACTAAATAGTGAATTTGTTCCTGAAACGACAAGAACATGTTATAGATATTTTTGAGATGACAGTGAACAGTGACATTATAAACCGTGAACATATTTGAATTTTTTTGTGTTTTAGATTCAAAACTATTATTAGACAGTGAAAATATTTTTTATAATATTCTTACTTATATTTATCATTTTAAATAAATTTAATATCTGATGTTGAATCATATAATATGTGATGGTGAACAATGAATAAAAAATTAATATTTTTTTAGAAAATGCAGGAAAAATAATTTTAATGATCAAAATGTAAAATACGAAATAAAAATAATTTTACTTAAAACATTTTTAATGATACTACATTAAATATAGTACATGATTATAAATTTTCATATTTGTCCGATAATTAATAAAGTATAACAAATAAACTTGAAAATGAATAAGAATGACTAGTCTAGAATCATTTACAATTTGTTCACAACTTAAGTGTTCACGCGAACCTTCATGTATTTTACGCACTGCGAACCCCATGATCTCCGTCCATTTCTGCCCAGACTCATCCAGATGTTGCCGAGTGTCCACTCTCGGTGCACGACACGTGTCCAGAAAGGCAAAAATGTCCGAGGATTGATGTACCTTCGCACCTGCATGAACACGTGTCACACATGCAGGCGTGACATCTCAGCACACTCTCTCTCTTCTGTTTATCTTTATTTCAATTTCATTCAACTCAATTTATCTAATTACACAGAAATTAAAAAAAAAACAAATTTCATAATTAAATGTAAAATATTATAAGCTTCAATTCAAGATCCTTATTGAATATGTTTTCGATACGTTTTCGAAAAAGTGCATCGATTGGAAATACATAGTTCATTGAATAAATTATTGCTCTTTCGATGTACTTCGATCTTCAAATGTATTTTGTTGTGCAATGAACTATGAAAGTAGATAAGCATATACTTTATGAGTTTCAAATCTATGTACTTTAAAATAAAAAATTATTAAAATGTGAACAAAAATAGTCAAAATGGATCTTAATTTAAAGCTTGTAATTTTCTAAAAATAGTTTTGATTTTTAATTTGTGAAATAAATCAATTTAAATTGATAAATTATTTTTTAAAACAATAATTAGAAAAAGTGGGTTGAGTGCAGGAGAGAGGGGGTGTGTGACAGGGTGGCGAATTCTGATTGGCTGAAAGAGGAGATAGTGGGGCACGTGGCGCGTCCTGATTGGCCGAAATGTGTGTTAGTGGGATAAAAGGAGATAGTGTGACACGTGTCATCCGCTGAGTGGTCGAAAATGAGTATAGTGTGACACGTGACGCAATATCATTGGCCGCAATCGAAAGACCAAAATACTTCTCCCCTCAAAAATATACTCGGATCATTTTCAACGTCCGATCTGAAGATGGTCGGAGATTAATGAGTTCTCAACTTTTAATAAACAGTGGAAATTCTTACTTGAACCCCTCTCTGTATAAATATAATTATTTTAACCACTATAATACTTTAATTTATATTACATAATATATAAATTTGTTCAAAACCCATTTCACTGAACTTGCCCGGGCCCCTCAAAACATGAGGACCGGGCCTGCTGGTAAGTTAGTTGTTTTGTTTTGCGAGTTGTCATGCCTAGCCCCCACAAATTTTTGGATGTGGTGCTCTCATTCTAAAAAAATGTAGTTTTGATTTTTTTATTAAAATATTTCTTTCTCTTTCAAATAAATAGTAAAAAATAAATAAAAAATTAGAAAAAATTAAAAATATATATTATCTTGATATAAAAAAATTCAAAAAGAAATTTATTAAATAAATTTAATATTTTATATTAATATTCACTTAATTTTAACTTTGTTTATTGAATGATTAATTCATCATATGAGCTGATATATTGATTCGATGAACTATTATGTTCATCAGATTTGATAATATATTCATGAGATGAGCTGTTATTTTTATCAGATTTGATAATATGTTCATGAGATGAATAAATTATTTTTAATGAATATAAAAATACGAATTTGTGAAATAATTATTTTTATTTTTTATTTGGACTTTTCTTTTAAAATAAATTTTTTTCTGATTTTTTTGATTTTTTTATTTAAGAAATAAGAGAATGTATTGATGAAAATGAAATAAAATAATATAAAACGATATCGTTTTAACGAGAGCACCCCTATCTAGATGAGTACTCTCGTCCATGAGTGATTGGCCTAGCGTCACCCTCTTCCATTGTCAATTCGATTAGTAGACGATTCTTGCATAGCGTGCCACTTGGCAGCGTGCCCAGTTATTATTAGGGCATCTTTATCGAAGGTTGTTGAAACTCTTTGTGTAGTGACTAGTGATCTATACTTATGTGGAAGGTGATTTATGTTCTTCTGACCCATAATGATTCGTGAAAAAATTTTAATCACGTTTCATCCTACCAAACAAACGTGATTAAAAATCAATTTAATTTTTAATCACGTTTCATCCTACCAAACATGATTAAAGATCAATCTGTAATCATGTTTGGTAGAATGAAACGTGATTAAAGATGTTAATTTTTAATTCCACTTTAATCATGTTTGCAAGGATAAACGTGATTAAAGATCAATTTTTTAATGAAAAATTTTAATTATGTATTTTATTATTACACAAATGTTAAGAAAAAAATAATACGAATAAATAATTATCAACAATCAAATATTTATTAAATTTAAATTTTTTTACTTAAAACAGGAAAATGATAATAATATGACAAGTGGGTCCATGCGCAAAAATGTGAAAAGTTTGTTTCAATGTGGATGTAAATTTATGAAAAATAAATTTATGATATAACTGAATTGGCATGACACAAATCTCACGTGAGATAAAACAAACCTATTTCAGATTTGTTTAAATGGAAATGCCCTTACTAGTATTATTATCTGGGGTCCCACACGTTATCCTATTTTGAGAGAGCGACCAACCCTGAAACAAATAATCCAACTCGACGTGTCCTTCCGGATAAGATCATCTGCTTGTATATATTGGGGCGCCTTTTGTCCACTTGGTTTTTCTTTTTATATTATTAGATGAAGACGTGAAGTTGAATTACTACTAGCTACGATATCCAATGGTTTTACCGCATGTGGCCTTGTGGGGTTTGTCCTTTCACTCGCTTTGATCTTTCTTTGCATCCAAAAGACTTCGAGAGATAATAATGCGCATGGACGGCGTCTTGTGTTCTGTTTTGGCTAATTAAACTCTGAAATCCTCCACTAGTGCATAGTTTCTTGCCGACAGAGGAGCAAAACAAGTTGTAGATAGCTTTTAAAAGAGTGTCGAGTGTCGACCAACATACACATGATGCTGCTCCAATTGGCTGCAAATAGGAGAGTGAGGAAGTACAAGTAACAACAGGCACAAGTTGAAGTTGTGTGCTTTCATAAATAATACGTATATCAATGCATGTTTGATTTTTTTATACACACTCGATCGACAACAGAAAGTACTATTGAGTTGATGGCCTAGCCAAACTTTGCTTATTCTCTTCTTGACTTTATTAAGCACATGACTATTTGGCAACTGGCTAATATGATATCAATTTTCAGCTGGCATGCTTCTTGATTCCATTGAATTTTCTACGTTTCGTAAATTATAATTAAGAAGGTGTATGCTATGTTAATTTGATGGAAAGATACATTAGAACAATAGAACTAATAGAATGACGACCCTATCATTGAGTTGGCGTGGCGTGGAACAAGCACAGAATTTGTAGGCCCGTGCAACAGGTTTATATGCTCCTCGCCTCCTATAGTGCGATAAAAGGTGTCATTCAGTGGTACAATGAGTTATCCTGTGATGGGGTTTTCACGTCACTATGGATAGCAACCTCCATTTAGGTGTAAGTCAGAGGGGTTGGGGTACCCTAAATAAGCTAGAAAAATTTAAAACTTTATCACTTCAAGTTCCAAAAGTTAAAACTTTGAGTTGAGTGTAATTAACATGAACCTTCTCACAAAGACCGATCTCCGAAGAGGATGTAATTTTAACAGGGCCACCGACCAACACCCCATTATATATCCATGCTCTTTAGGCATTCTCAATGAAGTTCATAAAGGGTTTTGTATAAGATTTTGAAGCGTTTTATTTTTGAGCATAGTGGTATTATCCCACATCGTCCAGTGAAAGCTCTTAATTGATCCTTATATATAGTCGGGCTCCCCCACTCACTGTCAATTGGTTTTGAGTGTGGATTCAACAATTCTACATTTATTTTAATGTGGGATGAAGTTTTTCGTTTTCTGACATAATACCGATTCGACTGCAGGAAACAATTTGTAAAAAAACAATATCCGATATTTTTTAACTGGAAGCGTCATTTATTGCATGATGGTCTTTCTATATCGCAAAAGTACTGTAATATGTTTGTTAAAGACCATAGATGAAGTTCTACAATTATAACCACCGTCTAATAATTAACAGAATTTCTAATTAAATTGAGTTGAACTTTCTATAGCATTTTAAACTTATAAACATCTTTAGGATTTTTTAAATGAATTTACATTACAACCTTTCAAGTTTAATAGCACTATCTTCCATTAGCATAAATTACTTTAATCAATTTATGTGGGTTGTAAAAAATTATATGAAATGTTTGTTTTAATATGGATGAAATTTTTTTGAATAAGAAATTAAAGAATGATGAAGTATGTGATATGGAAAGAAGACACAAATCTAGGCGTAGGTTTGTTTCAATTGTAAATCCCTAACACCACGCCCTAGGAGCATAAACTACCCTATCAACCAATCAAATTTAGCTGACATATTCCTTTGTTCATGAATAATTAACCGCTCACTTGCCTTTGCTATCTGTCTTCTGATTTGTCGACTATCCAACAGTTGAAGTATAATAATAGGCTCGTATACTTCTCCCTAAACAAACTCTAAAAGCTATCCCAACATCATTTTCTAGCAACAATTTGGCAAATAGCCTAATAGACCATTTTCAAGCAAAAATTTGCACTTAGCCTATAAACCATTCAATTAGTAGTTCTGATTTGATTACCTTACATGTTGGTTTGTAGTTCTTCCAGCTAGTTGGTGCCACAGATTCTCCTCCGACTTTTTGCTGACTCATCCAACCTCGAAGATTCAAAACCACACCATTCTAACCGCAGTTAAAAATCCAGCCTCACTTCTATAAATATATTCCTTCAGTTCGCCCTTATCCACATCCAATTCACAAAACCTCGATCACTTGTGCATCTAAATCAAAATAACCCCAAATCGCAAACCCTAAATTCCATCATTATTTCAATGGCGACCTCCTCTTCCCTCACCTCCGCAGCTCCAGTCTCCAGTCTCAAATTTTCTGGAAAGTGTTACACTCAGCGCCCGGACAGCGTCCGCCTTCGCCCGTCCCAAATCTGCGCCGCCCACGCCTCCGTGGAGCGACCAGGGTCCTCAACCTCTGCAGCCTCACTTTACGACGTGCTCGGCATCCAGACCAGCGCCACCTGCCAGGAGATCAAGCAGGCGTACCGAAGGCTAGCGAGAGTCTCCCATCCCGATGCTGCCTCGTCCGGCGCCGACGACGACTTCATCCGGATTCACTCTGCGTATGCGACCTTGTCCGATCCGGAGAAGCGAGCCGACTACGACAGTACGATGTTCATGCGGAGGCGGCCTGTAAGCTCGTTCGGGCTGTCTGCGGCGTCGTACGGATACTCGACGGCTGCGATGCCGGTGTATAGCAACAAGAGGTGGGAGACTGATCAGTGCTGGTAGTTACGTTGACCACGATTTTAACATCTTGTAGCCATCTCAAATGTATTAGTGTTGTTGTAAATAGGGTGTTCGGTTAAAACCGTTAACCGAACTCGGTTAATCGAAAATTTTAACTCGTATTTAACCGAATTTGATTAATCAAGAAATTTAGTTCGGTTAAGTGAAAATTTCGGTTTGATTAACGGTTAAGATTATTTGTATTTTTGATTAACCGAATAAAAATAAAAGTATTAATATTAAATATAAAAAATTATAAATTAATATTAACATTAATATTAATATTAAATATTAAAATGAAATATAAAAATTATAAATTTATTAATATTAATAAAAATTAAATATAAAAAATATTGAATATAATATTAATTTAGCCAAATTAATCGAATTTATGATTATTCGATTAATCAATTAAATTAACTGAAATTAACTGAATTTTTGATTAACCGAATATCCGGCTAACCCAAAAATTTAATTCGATTAATGAATAATACTTTTGGTAGTCAATTAACCAATTTAATTAACCGAATAACAAATTCGATCGGTTGTTCACCCCTAATTGTAAATCTCACTAGCTTATACTTACAGAAGTTCATATGTGAGCCCAGACCAGTTTTATCCGAAGCCTGTTACTTGTACTGTATCATATCTCGGTCCAATTTGTTTCTGGTTTGGTTTGATAGTCCAGATTCCTTTTCGGTTTAATGGTCTAATCCACTCTTCTTTTTTTTTTGTACTCAAAATATCAATCGAACCACAGTATTCATTATTGCATTATATAGATTCAAATTTCAGCCTAGACTTGGCTATGTTCTGATTTGTGAGGTTATGATAAGTGAAGTATTTAAAATTAATATAAAAAAATTAAGGCAGAAAGAAAAATAAATGTTATTGGAAATATAATGGATTTGGAAAATAAAAGTACTAAGACAATAAAATTATTAAATAAGCTGCAGATAAAGATCAAATGTGAAAAAAAAATATATAAAAAAAGGAAGGAGATGTTTAGTACCCCAAATCTTTAAAAATCCCTCTTTCCGTTTTTTTTTTAAAAAACTCAACATGAGAAAATTACTAAATAATTTTTTTACGTGACACAATTTGAACCGAGCTAAATGAAATTAAGATTAAACTTTATTCTCTATGTTTTGATATAATAGTGGTTTAAGATAAAATTGGATAGATTAAGAAAATATTAATACTGATGGTTGACTAAATTTAATATGTAGGTGTTTAATTTTTTATAATTTCTTATAAAACGTAAAATTGATAGATTATTACTGATGAAAAATGAATTTTTTTTATTAATTATGATGATGAAGTAATTGATGATATTTTAATATAATCGTTGATATTAAATATGCATTGAAAATAATTAAGTGATAAGATAATGAACTGAATATATTTATGAGGTCGGTTCATCTGTAAAATAAACTGGTTTGAATAAGACCGAATGGTCCAATGATGGCCGGTCTAATTGGATACGCATTAAACCATGGTTTAGTTTTTTCTTTTCATGAGAGGAGGCAGGCGGAGGGAAAAGAGGGAAGCACAAATGGCGCAACATCTAATAATACGGCCATTGACGCGGCGATGGCCGAAGCTGCAAAATCCCGCCTGCTCGTTCTCTACGACGGTGCTTCGTCTCCAAAATCTTATATGGCCGGCAATGACGAAGTCGAATGCGTGTAACTTTCCTCTGGTTTTAGTACATTCAGGCAACCGCGGCGCGCATTTCAAACCGCGCGGACTCAGGCTTCGAAACACTCCGGTGCCGTCTGAGATGCAGCAGAGTAAGAAGGAAGAATCGGAGGCCGAGGAGCGGAGGAGTCGTAATGAGAAGAAGCGACTGGCGCGGCAGGCTGTTCGCTGCGGAATGGAACTCGCGGAGCTGTCTGATTCTCAAATCAAGCGCATACTCAAGTAAGTAGCTGGATGAAGTGAGCTTCACAATTCACGAATTGTTTCTACCGTTGACGTCAAAACGCGTGTTGTATAAACTGACGGTTGGTGTTTTGATTGGTCATTCGTAGAGCGGTCAACTCGGAACCGGAGCTCTTCGAGGCTATAGCGCTTGTGAAGGTTCTAAAATTGTTGTTCATTGATGATTCATGCACTGAAGAGTGTTTTTGTTACCTTATTTGGTTGACTATGGGATTTTGCTGGGTGTATGCTATGTATCTGTAGTTGCAGTCAACCTGTTTGTTATATTGTTGCAGAGATTTGGAAATGATGTTCGAGAAGGGAAGCGAAGACAGTTCAATTATATAGGTACAGTTGGATGTAACGAAATACAGGTTTGAAGTGCAGTTCAATTATACCGGTTTTGATGGAGAAGACGTAGTATTGGTCAATGCCGTATTTCAAAATGTTGTGCGCGGCGGCATACACTGGTTGATTATGTGAGAGTAATGATTTTCCCATACCACGGCTGTTATGAACTGTTTGCAATGGCTTTACCTACTTTGGCTGCAGGAAAACTTTTGCGGGATGTAGATTCAGAGTTGATAGAAGAGTTAATTCGAGCTGCCAAAGATGGTGGTCTGACGCAAGTGCTGGCGTCTCATGGTCCAGTGTCATTAACGGTTGAAGAAGATGCTGACGACGAGCAAGAAGAGGAAGACCTTGAAGAAGAGGAATCTGATGAGGAAGATAAAGTTACGGTGGGTCATTCATTTTTCACCAAAGTTTGCAGGTTTTATAATGGCCAGTGCAAAGTATTCATGGTTCACCAAAAGTTTTGTGCTGTAACTATATCATTGCGTATTATCTGAAGTTGGCGAGGGACTTTGGTCAACATCTTGATACTGTTTTCAGGTATCTCATATTGAGACGGCAAGTAGATGGTTCGATGGCCTGGTCAGCAAGGACCTCAGTATTACCAAGGAAGTCTATTCTATAAGTAGCGTTGAGTTTGATCGTCAGGTACTAAGATTTCAGCCTTCACTTCTGCAACTCAATCAAGATAAATTATTCTTGTTTTCATTCTCTTTTGTACCACTTGCTAAGTATTTGTATTTGTATGTGTTAGAGGTTATATGCAACCGTCTACAGTTATGTGAAAATCAAACCTGTCAAATGAACTATTAGGCAACATTTTAGCATTAGCAGGTTTTGCTGAGCCTTTATATGAAAACCTTGTCTTCAAATGATGCTCATAGCAATTAAGTGTGTAGTTTAACTTCAACTTGCTTGCGTAAGATGTTTGGCGTAAATTAGTTACTCACAGTCCCTGCACCGTTATGCTGATTTTGTCGTCATCAGTATTGTTTTTGATATTATTATTATCATTAGTTGATGAAATTATTCTTCTTGTTTGAGTACTGATCTCATTTCAATTCTCTGCAGGAGTTGCGCAAGCTTGTCCGAAATGTGCAATTAGTTCAAGAGCAGCAAGATAATGTAGATGAAAACAGTGCAGAGCTGGATCTGAGACAAATGAGAGCTCAAAAATCCTTGAATCATTTTCTTTTTTCTCTAGCTAAACGCATGCCAAGTGACTGAAGTCACATACGTTCAACTAATTTGTTACTCTGCTCTATTGCTCTTCATTTACCCAATAAGATATAAAATTTTAATATATGATTGTTATGCCACAATTCCTACATGGCTACGTTGTTTGCTAACTTCTGTGGTTGGTGATTGATTGTTAACTCCATATTCCCTGTTCTGAAGATCTCACTTTCTCAGGAATCATGGCTATTTAGTATTTACCACATTACTATGGGACAGTGAGCTACTTATTCATTTTGCATGTACTATAGATGAGCCATTGGTGCATGCTTTCTATAGATATTTACATTACAAGGCAGTTCAATGATCATGCCTTGGATTTGTTTTTTCTTTGCCTTGGAAGTTGGATCACAGGTCTTGCCTTGGCTCTCTGTTTTATGCTTTTGTTGTTATGGGATCCCAATGAGCAGAGGAATATGTTTGGATTGCAGCAATTTCAGGTGGGGGTGTAAATTTGGATTATAGGTTGATTCTAGGTTTGGTTATAGTTAATTCATATTTATTTGTTATAATTTGATCCACTTCAAATTCAAATATTCAACCCAAATTCAAAACAAATCAAACCAACCAATATTTAAATTTTTTAATTCAAGTTGAATTTGGGTTAACCTATTTTTTATATTGTAAAGAAATTTTATACGCCAAACAAAATAATAAATTATAAATTGGGTTGAACTTAGGAATGATAATTTAACCGAATCGAACCATCCCCGAACCGCCCTGCCCCGGTCAAGATGAATAATATACGAGTTGACCATGACCATATACGATTTGTACACTATAAACGCCTTCTTGGAGCAGATTCAAACCGCGGTAATAAAATCACCAATTTGAAACCGCGGTTTTTTTCAAGTAGAGTAGAATTAAAATTAAAGAAAAATGAAGGGTAGATTAGATAGGGTGTTGAAAAAAAATCGACCGGGAAGATAAGAATTGTTGTGGGGTCCACATTTATTTATTTTTTACTATAATGTGCAAATTCGTGGGTGCACCGAGAGCACTCATTTAAATAGGTGCTCCCGTTCGAAAATGACGTAGTTTTGACTTGTTTTCATTAAAACACTTCTTCCTCTCTCAAATAAATAGTAAAAACTAAATAAAAATCCAAAAAAATAGAAACAATTAGAAAATTCAAAATATATATTATCTTGATTTATAAAAAATTTAAATAAAAAATTATTAAATAAATTTAATATTTTATATTATAGGAAAAAATTCAAAAGAGGCCCTGAACTACCACCGCTTACCCAATTGCGGCTTGAACTATCATGATTTCCAAAAAGAGTGTGATGAAAAAAAAATTGGACTGATTTTCTAAAATAAAATTTACCATTATATTTTTAAACTAATATTACTAAAAGACTTAGATTTGTGTGCGAAAATTACATTGTTTGTTTTATAAATAGACGTTGTTTTCTTTATGTGCGCAAACAATATAATTTATTTTGATAACCAAACGATGTAATTTTCGCACACAAATCTAAATCTTATTATAATATTAGTTTAGGAATGTAATGGTAAATTTTATTTTAGAAAATCAGTCAATTTTTTTTTAATCGCACCATTTTTGAAAATCGTGGTAATTCTGACCGTAATTAGGTAAATAGTGGTAGTTCAGGGCCCCTTTTGGGTTGTATCCCCTATATTAATGTTCATTTAATTTAAATTATGTTCATTAGATGATATGTTCATCATACGAACTGATATGTTCATCAGATGAGCAGTTTATGTTCTTCAGATGAGCTGCTATGTTCATCATATGAGTTGTTATGTTCATCAGCTGATATATTTATCAGACGAGCTACTATATTCATCAGATTCGATAATATGTTCATCATATGAACTATTATATTCATCATGTTTGATAATATATTCGTTAGATGATATGTTCATCAGATGAGATGGTATGTTCATCAGCTGAGCTATTATGTTTAACAGATGAGTTGTTATGTTCATCAGATAAATTACTATATTCATCATATAATGTGTTCATCAAATTTAATTATATGTTCATCAGGTGAGCTGTTATATTCATAAGATGATATGTTCATCAGATGAGCTACTATATTCATCATATTTGATAATAAGTTCATCAGATGAGCTATTATATTTGTTTGATAATATATTCATTAGATGATATGTTCATCAGATGAGCTGTTATATTCACCAGGTGATATATTCATCAGATGAGCCGCTATGTTCATCAAATGAGCAGTTATGTTCATCAGATGATCTGATATGTTCATTAGATGAGCTTCTATTTTCATTAGAATAGCTTTTATGTTTATCAGATGATATTTTCATCAAATGAGATGCTATTTTCAACAGATTTGATAATATGTTCATCAGATGAGCTGTTATATTCATCATATTTGATAATATGTTCATCAGATTAGCTACTACGTTCATTGGATGATATGTTCATCAGATGAGCTGTTATATTCATCAAGTTTATTAATATGTTCATTAGATGAGATGATATGTTCATTAGTTGACTTGTTATGTTCATCAGATGAGCTATTACGTTCATCAGGTGATATATTCATCATATGATATGGTATGTTCATCAGATGAGCAGTATGTTCGTCAGATGAGCTGTTATGTCATTAGATGAGCTTTTGTGTTCATTAGAAAAGCTTTTATGTTCATCAAATGAGATGTTATTTTCATCAGATTTGATGATATGTTCATTAGATGAGCTACTATGTTCATCAGATTTGATAATATGTACATCAAATTTGCTATAAGTTCATTGGATGATATGTTCATCAGATGAGCTGATATATTCATCAGAAGAAATGTTATGTCCCTCAGATGATTTGTCCATTGGATGAGCTGCTATGTTCATTAGATGAACTGTTATGTTTATCAGATGGACTGTTATGTTCATCAGATGAGCTGTTATATTCATCATATTTGATAATATTTTCACTAGATTAGCTGCTATGTTCATTTGATGATATGTTCATCAGATGAGCTGTTATGTTCATCAGATGAGTTGCTATGTTCATCAGATGAGTTGTTATGTTCATTAGATTATATGTTCATCAAATGAGCTGCTATGTTCATCAGATTTGATAATATGTTCATCAGATGGATAAATTTATTTTAATGAATATAAAAATATAAAATTGTGATTTAATTATTTTTATTTTGACTTTTCTGACAAAATAACTTTTAAAAAAGTTTTCTTGATTTTTTATTTATTTAAGAAATGATGGAATTTTAATGAAAACGACAAAAAACTACGTCGTTTTGGAGCGAGAGCACCGATGAGTCATTGACTTTAATGTCAATTTGAAATCTGTTAAGGGTGTTTAGTGTAAATTAATGGAGTTAACATTTTCTCAAAAAACTGACAGTCTGCGCCTTAATTAGAAATTAAGATAGTTCGAACCACAACTGAATAAGAGATGGTATTTCAGAACCCCTTTATAGTTTTTTTCCTTTCATTTTTGTACCAAAAACAACCTGCATCACTCATCAGAGAAATTTGATTTTTCTGACATAAAAAACGGTAAATCTGAATTATGTAGAAAACTAGATTAGATGTTTCAAGGCTGACTGGGGATCACGGATGATATCAGTATTTTAAATATGACACCTGCATGATACATATGTTAATCCATTCCTACTCTACAGCAATGTTGAGGTACGATCAGCTATTTGCTAGTTTTCGCTTCTTAGACTGTGGAATGACCTCAAAATCATCATCAGATTCATCTTCATCCTCATCGCTTGCTTCAGCTTCCTTGCGCTTCTTCGATGGCTTTCTTGGGGTCATAGTGTCAGGAGCTTTCTTTTTCTTAGTGTCAGCTGATATGGCTTTCTCCTTTACTGCAACTGATTTGGTGGTTTTCTTAGCAGAGGAGGAAATCTCCCTCTTTACTGTGACTGATTTGGTGGTGGTCGTCTTGGCAGAGGAGGGTGGTGTTTTTGTTGGCGATCTGAATGCCGTAGTCTTTCTCTGTTTTTTCTCAAGAACCTTTTTCGCAACATCTATCGGGAGCAAACCAGACTCCATCATCCTGAAAAGAATGGAGACATGAAAAATACAAGTATCGAAAGCTGAGACAAGCGGCTAAAGACAGTTGCCCATGCCAAGAAATAATCTACTGTTGACAGCAGAACAAGCAGAATGAAAATTCATCACATGACTAGAAAGGAGAGCATGAGATTTTACTGCAATACCAACAAATGCACTCAATTTATTACAGCTCGCATTAAAAAAAAAAAAAATTTTGTAGGGCTTTACCCTCATAGAAGCCCTTCCAGAAATTCTCAAAGGCCAGAGGCAAGCCCAGGCCAATGAGGGGGTTTGGAAATAGTTTTCAACCAGCAATTGACGCGCCTCGGTTAGAACCTCACTAGCTGCGTCATTGCCCCAAGAAAAAACCTTACACCTGCCTTCATTCTAGGCCAGTCATCTAATTAAGAATTGACAGAGAGATATATAAAATGTGAAGTCATAAAGATGACAATGAGATGCAAAGTACGGGAGCTCCTCATGGCGTTTCCTCCATCCACAACAACCTAGTTCACTAATATAGAGTTTAACATATAGCAGTGACCTAAAGATTTGTGCTCTCAAAGATCCAAATATTAATTTTTTATGTGGAGACATAGATTAATCATATATTGGTAAAGGTAGTCTGGAACTTTGGAATAATTAGTACACTCGGAAATGCAGTTAAAGGCACCATGAAGCTTGGATGCACGAGTGGATGTGGCCGACCAGGGTCTAGCCCTACATTTTACCGATTTTTAAGCACAGCAACTCTAGACAATCAGCTATAACAAAACCACAGAAAAACCTGAAAATCATTTCTGAAGCCTGAGCACACAAAGCAAACCTCTAAAATCAAGGTGAGAATCATATTTTGCCGTAATCTACCACCATGGATAGTCGTGTTGATATGACAGATAGTACAAACTACATACTCATGCCTACCTAAAAAAACCCTTAAGGTTGTGTTAGGTTTAGAAAAAATGTGAGGGAAAGGTAAACGAGAGGGAAAATGTTGAATTCCATGTTTGTTTTATGTGGAAAATTTAGGGAAAAAAAAGTTTGATGGAAAATTGGAAGGAAAATTAATACCATTATTGTGTGGTTATATACTTCCTTTGGTATTTTTCAAACGTCACCAAACAAGTGAAAAATCCACGAGGATTCATTTTCCTACACATTTTCAATTCCCTCCCATTTTCCCTAAACCAAATAAAGCCTAAAGTTTCAAATAAATTATTGGGGCGGCCAAGGATTTTAGACTCCCACGGATCAATTGTTTGCTTCAAATTGTTAGTCTATTAAAACACACTCAAAAGATTAGTAAATATGGTGCTTTTTCAAGCACAAATAGAACACATCCTCACTCAGTTCAATATGTGATATGAAACCTTGGTATGACTAGTTCCAGAAGAATGTACGCATGGGATGAATGCTACTCATGTAAACCAAAACTAAAACAGCAGTCTAAACTGCTAAAAGAAGCATGTTCAGCAAGAATGCACGTACAGAAAAAAATCCTTGTCAAAATCAAATCTTGTCCTGTAAATCCGTTACATATGAAGGACACTACCCGCAATGAAGAAGACCAAAAAGGGCCCATAGGAGGAGGTTTAGGAAGTTACCAGATTCGAGCCATTTCACTAGTGGGTACTTGCTTGTACAATGTCTCATAGAAAATCCTCAAGGGGTCTCTCTGAAATTTCAGACAGCATATCATATCAAGTACACTTAAAAGTCGGAGAAGAAAAACATAAGCAGATTGAACAACACTGTTACTGCAAGTAAAGAGCTTACTTCTTCAGGAGGATCCCGCTTCTGACCAGGCAAATCGTAAACCTTCTTCTCCTTCTTCACTAGCTGCTTCACAGCTGTCACTTCCACCTTCACCTTCTTAGTGACCTTCTGCGTCACCAATTGACATCACACATGAATGAGTAGGACATAAACACAGGAAAGTATATTCAGAGAAGTGCACCAGCTAGCTGAACACCTTATCCGCACTGGGCGGCTTCTTTTTAGCAATCGTGGGCTCATCAACTTTTTCCTCTTTTTTCTTGACCTTCTTAGCCGCGGCAGGAGGCTTGGCATTGACTCTCTTGGTAGCAATCGGCTTGAAGTCGTCATCGGAAGCATCTCCATTCTCTTCCTTCTTCACAGAAGGCGGCTTCTTCTTGGTAGTAACCGCGGCAGCGTCCTTGTAAGCGGCGGACGGGGGCTTAGGGTTGGGGGGCCTCTTCAGACCAATTGGCTTGTCATCGTCGTCCGAGGAAGCTCCCTCCTGCGGGTCTTCTTTCTTCAAAATGGGAGACGGCCGAGTGGCAGCAGCAGCAGCTCCCGACTTGTTTTTTCGGAGAAGGGAACCGAGGGATTGGCCGTCGTCGTCGGAGTCGGACTCTTGGTCCGTCTTCTTCACCGGCATTGCGTCGTTAGAAGACATTGCTGTATAAAAATTGGAGGAGTCGTGGGGGAGATGAAGCCTAATGTGAACCAAGTCTAAGACTCACTCGCCCACAAATTTGGGGATTCGACCTGTTTCAAGCCCTAAAAATATCAAAATTGTCCCAAACAAAGCAAAAATAAGGCTTAATGGTTTCTTACGGAGTTTAGAGTGAATGAGAAAGAAATATTTGGAATGAAAGTACAAGAAAGAATTTGAGAATTTGATGGTGGGAAGACAAAAATATGCATAAAAAAGTTAAATTATTAAATTTATTATTCATAAATAAATCTAATTTAAAGTAATTTGAAGAATAGAACGATATAAATATAATAATCTATTAAATTTGAATCTTGTTCTAAAGCGGATGGAAAGAAAAAATTGTGTTTCACTTTCAACTCTTCAAATTTCCTAAACTCTTCCCAATTCTCTCTTTAAGAAAATTAACAAAAAATTTCTCTACTTTCCTTTCTCTTCAAAAATAAACTCGGAAAGGATAAATAAACTCGAAAACACTACAAAGGGGCATGTGATTTAAAGTAGAGAAAACAAAACTATATGCTTTTTCATGAAAATAATTTGGTATAAAAAATAGTCCTTTTGGGAATTTTTGAAAAACAAATTTGTATTATTTGATTTCATGTCACTCCAATATTTCTATAGGAAATCAAGAATTTGCTTCAATTACGGTAGCATCATTTCAATCCCAAATTCAAAACATCTGAAACGCCAGTCAGGAAATGGAGCTCCAACACATTGGGTCCTTTTCATAGAAAGTACTTAACATAGACATAATTACTTTGAATATTTTTGAAGTCCCTTATATTGCGTACGTGCTATTTTCATTGTATTTGGGTGAAGATTATGGCAATTTGCACAGAACATGCATGAAATTGATGCCTATCTGAACTTAAATGCACATTGTCGGCTCAGTCAATTCACTGCTTTGCCTACCCTCTGAGATTTGGGGCAGCCAAAAAGAGATCCATTACAGATGTTCCCAGAAAAAAGTACCAAACAAATTTGAACTGCTTTGAACTGTGTCTTTACTCTTGCTTTTCAAGTTCTCCCATGCGCTCTATGATAGCCTGCAATGTATAAGGTCCCAATAAGATGACAGTTCCAAAATTAGAAGAAGGCATCTGAGTGATATAAAACTAATGGGTGAACGGACTAAACTGAAACGCTCTGACAAATTGCCAAGATATTTCAAACATGGAAAACATATATTTATGATAAATGGAAAAGAAGCTAGTAGGGCAAGGTACCCTCTTGCTTGTTTCCTGAAGCTCCCCCGCAAGAATGAATTCGTCTAAAATGAGATAGACCTGAAATAAGGAGAGAGTTATCAAGATGCCTACGTATATGTATAGTTCTGAAAATTCTAAAATAGCAGAACAAGAGACGCAACAACTCTTTATCTTATCATAAAGAATGCAGCCTTGGCTAAAATGCCTTGACGACCATGAACATCTAGTCTGGATATACTAGTAAAAACCAAGAGTTTGGTGACTGATGAAAATAATATATGAGGAATGAGAGGCATGGACATTTGTTTCATCATGAGCTTCACAGGATACATCATAAAAAGTGAGTTAACAAGACTATACCACCATTAACAACCTAATGTCAGCTACCATTTTAAAATTATATGTTATGGACCCATCAATGCATCATTCCTTCCCCCAAATTTATGACTAAATACACAGAACTAATGTGTCTTGCTCCGAAACACTCAATACCGAAAACTAAATCATACAAGAATCACTCTAAATTAGAGTGGTGACTGGTGAATTGATGTCTTTGAAATCGTAGCATATAGAGAGAAAAGTAAGCAACTGTCTCATCAACATGGACTGGAGCGAGTTGATATTCTTTTCTGATAAAATGTTTGAATTATGCTGTGGACCTTTTCAATAAGAATATCTGTGATCATATGGAGCCTAAGGAAACAAAAACTACACATATGCTAACTAAAGAAGGAGATGAAACTAACAAAAAAAGGTTTCTTTCCGTACATAAAGGAAGGAATCAGTTGACCAACCTTGTGAAAATTAAATACCAAATCCAGCTCACAAACATTACTGAAGAAATGATCCAGTATCTCGACGAATAAATGGATGGATTCCAAATAAGCCAACTCGTTGTCTGTAATGTCCACACACAAGGAGAAGAACAATCCAGCATATCTCCTATAAATAACCTTGTG
>NQLW01000016.1:683162-760118 GCA_002312845.1 Kalanchoe fedtschenkoi | reverse complement strand
ACTATGCAACAATGATTGAAGCTCGAACAGTCATGCATTAACAAACTAAAAAAACCAGTCCAAGTAGCAGAATAACATCCTCAGAACAATACGCAACACATCATCAGCTACTTTTTAAGTGCCATTACAATGTAATGAAACAACAGACACTACAAACAGGATCAATATGCATCAAACCAAGGACTAACCCTAACTCAGTGCCACCAACAATTTCGAGCAGTTAACATTTCACCAGTGAAACAAACGTCATCTATTAGACTAACCATACCTCAACGAAATTAGTGAATTTAGGATCTCTATTGACAACCAGCCGATGAACCTGCATATTAAATAAACGCCCTAATAAGCTCCAGATCAGCACACCTTGCTGCGATCTATCAAGACGCATATTTACTTTTAGAACCGGGAAGATCACTCATCACCATTCACCTCGTATTCCACTTTGTGCTTCTCGGATTCTTCAAGCGGAACGTAGTACTTGGCCAGACGAGTCTTCCCCTGCCTGTTCTGCAGAAGTATGAATCGGATCTGCATTTGTACACAAATTGACGCATCAAAAAATGAGTCGAGAACCCGCAACATGAAAACGCCTTACGAAAAATCACCATTTTCAATTGGAGGCAGAGACTGAATCGGAGAAGAAGCGTTGCAGATGCAGAGATAGCGATTCGACGGGAGAGCGGAATGGCAAACTGGTCAAAGCCGGACGAGAGAGAAAATTATCAGTTGATTCAATTGATAGAATACATTCGGGACCGTCAGGGGTCCAAATAAAAAATCCGAGTAACTTCAGGGACTGTTTTGATACATATTTTTAGGTGCTCTCTAAGTTTATTTGTCTAGTGTGCCATTTGCAAATTGTTGGGTGCTCCGAGAGTATATGTGGTTTCGTTTGCGACGTCGTTTTACGTGGTACACATTAAACACACTGCGTTCAGTCAAAACAACTGATGAATATATAGACACAACTGATGAATATAGCAGCACAACTGGTGAATATAGAAGCACAATTGATGAATATTCATCATTTGATATGTTATATTCATCAGTTGATCAAAACAACTTGTGAATATATAAGCACAACTAATGAATATAGTTGTGCTTATATATTCACTAGTTGTATATATAAGCACAATTTATGAATATTCAACAGTTGTGCTTCTATATTCATTAGCTGACCTGCTATATTCATCAGCTGACCTGCTATATTCATCAGATGATTTGCTATATTCATCAGATGATTTATTCTTCTATATTTGAAGAAAACAACAACTGGTGAAATATTAATCAGTTGACCTGCTATATTCATCAGATGACTTGTTATATTCATAAGATGATTTGTGCTTCAATATTTGTAGAAAACAACAACCGGTGAATATATAAGCACAATTGATGAATATTCACCAGTTGTGCTTCTATATTTATCAGTTGATGCGGAAAACGAGTGATAAAATAAGAAAAAAGACGTTGTATTTCATCAAAATCAAAACGACGTTGCAAACGAGAGTACCTACTCCCAGAGCACCCAAGAGTGATTGGTTCAAAGCTAACACTTAAATAACATCATTTATTCAATTTTCGTTCAAACTAATATCATTATCAAATAAGGTGTAAATTTTTTTTAACACAATTTGTATATAATACATTCGAACAATAAACATTGTTAACTAATTACAATCATGTTAAGAGAATTGGCTCGCGCAAGCGCTCTTCCTCTTCATCTCCCATCTGTCCCAACACATTGAATCAACTCCAATCCACCCCTTCAACTCTCCACAATGACTCGAGCAACTCTTCTCATGTTCGTATCTCTAAACCCCTAAATATGCAGACAACAAAATCATCTTCATCTACCACCAGAACCTCCGCTTTCAAGCAACACCTAATGTTGATAATTCCTCATCAACTCTAGCTTTCCTCAATTTCACATAATCTTCATATTTCTTGTCCGACCCTATCTTTACCTCCAACTCTACCATCCCTCCATCAAAAATCATCGTTCGATCACACAGCTCATCAACCACACCCCCAAATCGCAATAAAAAAAATAAAAAATAACTCTCAATACAAACCCTCGATCTCAAACCTATTTCCACTAGTTCCAAACCCTTGAGAATCACCTCACTCCATCTACCTCCCAAATATTGAGAATCGCTAGCACAAATACAAAAGCTCTTGATTCTTAATATTGCATATACTAATATTTGGGTTTTTGGAACCACAACATTGTAAAATGTTTTTAATAGATCTGTTGTTAATCCGAATTATCGGATACAAATTTGGATTTGGATTACCTTTCATTAAATGTTATTGGTTTCGATTCATATGCCAAACGCAAATCTGGATTTGAATTGAAACCCTAGAAATATACAAAGTTACCTCAGTAGTTGTGACAGAGTTGTCTTTGATGAGTGTATCAAGTGTCGTACCTCTATCAGTATCCACATATAAATGGTGGATACCACGCCTCGAGAGTACTAGCTCCCGGATATAACAACCTCATTTTCTCACTAATGTATCTTGTATATTTATCGTATCGAAACACACGAACTACAACTGATGTTCAATCGTCAAAAGCTAAAAAATCCTAATAGGTTACTATATTTTTTAGTGATACGAAGTTATTGGCTTTGTCCCATGAGCCACACCTAATAACTAATTGGATATTATTAATGGGTCATACCCATGGATTCAACACACTGAGTTTATTTAATTCATCAGATTCAGAAGTGGATTGGAGCGTATCACATCCGAACCGAATAGTATTTAGTTTTTATCCAACAAATATACATTATTTGATTATATGCGACTCTATAGATTTACTTTTAATTAACCATGAGCTAAAATCCATTGATTATAAGGGCATCCCCATTGAATAAATTTGAAAAATAGGTTTGTGTCATGTCACATGGGATTTGTATGATGCAACATCACTATCTCCGCAAACCTTCTTTTCATAAATTTTTTACCTACATTGAGTAAAATTTTCGTACAACTCTATACATGGAACTTCTGTGTCATTTTAGATTTTATACCTATCATATTGAAATAATAAACTCTTCATACATGATTTTTTTATGTCAATTGGAACAAATATAAAATATATAAATACTTAAAAGTATAATTTTAGATGGAGTATATAACTTGAAAGCGCCGTCTAAAGACCGTCCTAATTCATATAAAAACACTAAATATATGGATAACATTTTAGAGTTGCAAGCATCATCTCCTTCTATGAAGCGCATCATACAAATGAAGCGATGGCATGTTAGAGTTGCATAAACTCTCCACCACATTGAGATGAAGCACCAGGTAAGCTTCATGACCTTACATAAACCTTCAATGGGGATGCCCCAAGCGGCCCTTAGTAAGACGTTATGATCTCTAATTAAGAATAAATTGGTTCTCGAGATAATAAAATCTTAGTCAATAAGAGTCAATTAATTATTTTAATGGACAAATATTAACAATTTTCCATTTGCACATAAACAAGTTACAAATAATCTTTCTATCTAGCAATATCTAGAATGAGCATAAGGAACATGTTATCCTTATTAGATTCATTTGTTTCTCGATCTCCAAGTAAGACTGACATATCAAACGAGTGACATTCAGTTTGTTCGAGCATGATCATGCATTTCTCAGCCTTAACTAATCGAGGGATCAAAGATATTTCTCTCATCATATGAAAGTGACAAATCCATCTTGTTGGCTCATATTCCTCATTAAGATTCATAACATATCTAATAATCATTTTTACATTTATCACTTTATTGGTAGCGTTTGATGATATCAAAGTATGTTACTTCACAATTGATCAACTCAAGTTAAGGACTTTATTTGTATAATATATGATCACTAATAATACAAAGTTTCTTACAATAATCTTATAAGTGGGTCGGCCAATACATATTCTCCAATTATATTCATATCATTAGTTTGATATCCAATACTAAGGAATCTATAAGACATGATCATGAACTAATCTACATGATAGTCGTAGTAATCATCACACTTCTGACAATGATTATCAACTAAGGACATTTTTTAATGATGTTGTTTTGTTGAATATATAGCCTCACAATCTAGTCACGCACTTGATGATTTATAAATAGCTTGTCATTCATGGAATGATAGTTATATATTGTTCAAGCCATAATATGAACTCAATAAATGAACTATGAAACACTCAAACTAACATGCATGTGGTTAAGTCATGGATAATCAGTTGTTTATGAAGAACTCGACAATGAGATATGTTATCTGTAAGTCTCACTTATTGTGATAAAAATAGCATTCTTCAACAAATCATCAACATTTGAGATTTGTTGATTTTGAAAACATTCATATTACCTCTAGAAATAATTTTCACTTATGACAAGAATGTACTAACGTACATATTTGAGGTGTACTCAACTTCCATTATAGAATTATTTAAGAGGTTCTTATTGGAAACTTTTCTAATATATAACTCCATCATTTGAAAACAAAATGAATTTATATCATAAATTGAAGTAATCTCTATTGGGTTTGAAATTCCCATTATTGTACCATTTATAATAAATAATTTTGAACTTCATTCATGTAAAATATTTCTTTAGTATTTCACAAGTACAAAACGATGTTGTCCACTGTGATAAAATAACTCTCATTGAGAAATATTTTCTCAAATCTAGATAAATATGTCACATATATATAAAAGAATGTTTGTGATCCCATTAAACATGACAACTAAAGTAATCTCTATTGGCCGAATTTTTTTTGTAGTTTTTCTGTAAGTTTCTAGTCAATTTTTGGTCAAAATTGATATTTTCTAATAAAAAATATATGTAGTTAAAGGTTGACCAAAAAGCGGCCGAAAAATAGAATTAAAAAATAAGTAAAAAGAGTTAGATAGAAACTGGCCAGAAAAGTGACCAAAAATATTTAAAATGTGGCCACAAAATGATCGGAAAAATGTCTGTAAAAGAACAACAAGTAAATGAAAAATTTTGGGCGTAAGATGACCGGAAAACATCACTAAAAAGTAAATAAAAAAATTGACGAAAAAGTGACGAAAAATGCTCATTTTCTATTCGCTAATTGGATTTCACATGGATTATCGATCAACTTCATCTAATGGTCCACATTCCTCATCAACAAACACATGTGGGTAAAAAGTGGCCATAAATCATCACTAAAAAGTAAATAAAAAGTTAGTCGAACAGTGGCTGGAAAATAAAAAAATTCTCATTTTCTATTGGCTAGTCGAATTTCACATGGATTATCGATCACATTCATCTAACGGTGCGCATTCTCAACAAACACATATGACTAGAAAGTGGCTGAAAATAACCGTAAAAAGTTCTTCTTTCCTATTGCTTTATCACACTTCACATGGATTCATCAAATATCTGTTAACCACCATCGATCAACTACAACAAACAGTTCATATTTGTCATTTAATAAAGATAAATCTCCACAAACACAACCCCATATAAAATGTCTCATTCTCAACCTCTGCATAAAAATAGCCTCATTTCCATTCTCTACAACAATTTTATCTATCTCTTTACTTTTTTCCAACTTTGTAAATAAACATAACCTCATTTACTTTTATGCTTCTATTTTCTTCTTACATAAATACAACCGTCATTTATCTTCATACTCTTTTTTCTTACTTGAAGCTACTTTATTCATCACTGAAAATAACTAAAAAGCACAACCCACTATGCCATAAACCTCCCACGTATCAATATAGGTCAAATTAATAACTAATTTTTTAATTATAATTATTATTAAATTAAAATTATATTCTAAACGTAATTAAATTAAAAATAATAATCTAATCAATTTAAATTTTCAATATTGGGTAGTGAATTTCAAATTTAATATTTGATTTAAAATTTAAATTTTGGCATAAAATACAATTTTTAAAATTTTGGCATAAACATGGCCCTAAATATGGAAACAAACTCGTGGGAAAATATTTTTGGCCGCAAAATGGTCAAAAATTTAAATTGGCCAAAAAGTGACCACAAACTCACGGAAAAAAATTGGAAAAAACCCCAAAAAAGGCTCTGAACTATCACCACTTATCCAATTACGATTCGAATTATCACGATTTCTAAAAAAAGTGCGATGAAGAAATATGGGTGAAAATGTGATACTCTACACCTGTGAATAAATTATGGCTAACCTAAATTGGGAGATTGCTTTTCACGTCAAAGCTTAAAGCGCTCTGTTTCAATGTGATGTGAGGTTTTTCGCCTTCTAATAGCAGGGCGCTTTGAGTACAAGAAGTGGTTTGTACAAAGACAATATACGCGCTTTTAAGTTAAAATCGTCGTATATAGTCTCTCGATACATTAGACGCCGCTTTCTAAATGCGCCGTATGTAATCTAGGGTTTTTCCAATTAAATAATCTTTCTTTATACGATGTTTTAAGATTAAAAGTGTTATTCTTAGTTATAATTAATTATTTAAATCATTTTTTTAATTCTTTACAGAGTTTTATGTCAATATATTTCCATGTGAGTGAAAAATTTTACGAGAATACCAAAATGACATGACATAATCTCATGTGACAAGACCCTGACCTACTTTTAAATTTGTTAATGCCTCAAAAAAAAATGAACAAGATCACATGCGCCAATAACTTGTCTTTCCAATAGAGAAATTTATGAGAGTCATTAGGTCGCTGCAACAGATGACATCCGCCAAACTTCATACATTTTTCCAGTAGCAGGAGAACGAGTGTATAGTAGATAAGGAGCCACAACTATCAACAACAGTCAAATGGATGTACGTAGTTGCTGTGATTTTGACGTCGTGTGATTTGGCAAATCTTGATACCCTCGGAGCTGGAAAAAGCTTGCATAAATCTTGCAGCTGGACATCTGTAGCAATAATGATTGCGTTGGAATCTCATAATCAGATTATGGCACATCAATGTTTTGGAACTCGTGTGTTTTCGACACAATAAACACCAGCATGTGCAGTACGGCGTCCGGCTGAATCTGTGAGCCACGTACAATTTCACTTATGAAACAGCAGTTAGTTATTAGTTTACACACACTCTGAGTTAACGATATGTGAGCTGGAGTCGATCGGGGCCTAGTGCTAGTGGTCATCCATCTATCTCTCACATATCATCCATACGTTGATGATGTGTCTGTTACTGGAAGGTCGAGGCACCACAGAGACAGAGGACCACGGCACAATCAATATTAGCCAGGTTTGATACAGCAGGCCCCTCCTCGTGTGTGGACAACAGGAGGCTGCGTGGTTGGACAGTAAAAACATGATGAGCCTTAGGCTGTGTTTGGTTTAGGGAAAATTTAGTGGAAAGGATAATGTGGAGCAAAATTGATAAAATTCAATGTTTGGTTTAGATGAAAAATATGAAGGAAAGAAAATTATATGAAAAGTTAGAAAGAAAGTTAATGCAAATTAAAAGGAGTTTTGAAACTTTCCTTCAAATTTTTCATTCTAAACCAAACAAAGAAAAATAAGATGGAATTCATAATGGATTTCACTTTTCATCAAATTTTTCTTTCTCTATATTTTTTTCCTAAACCAAACACAGCCTTACTGAATACGAGTGTTGTATTTATGTGGTTGGCCACATCAGCAACACAAATGATGAACCTAATGCATGCTCTCATTCAAGCAAACCTCATATGCAACTTAATTTAACCCTCGTTTTCTTTTCTATTCATCTGTGTAATAATATGAAAATTTTCTGGTTTATTGAAGATTTTAAAAAGCTCTACATTTATTTTAAAAAGTACTCTCTTTTCATGGTTTAACATCTTTTCTATCTGACTAGTCATTTTAATTTCAAATTTACCTTAAAAATCATAATTGTGAACCATGATTATTTTTTTTGAAAAAAATAAAAAATAAACACCACACCCATGAACCTTCAAAGATCATACCATAGAAATAAAAATCGGATCGATGATCAAACCGTTCAAGGGTCCGGTTCCCGGTTCACCGGTTGAACCGGCCGGCTGAATTAGAAAAAAAGAAATTATTGAAATAAATTATATATAATTAATACACTATTAAAACATAAGATTTAGTATCTCAGTTGGAAGATATGCTGCATTTGAACTCATTAGTTCCAAGTTCGAACCCCACCACCTTCATTCTTAACATCCTAATAAAATTAGTTTGTTTAAAGAAATATTAATAATAATTTAATAAATCAATTTCCGGTTCTCCATGCAACTTGATATGAATATGTGATTCGGACCGGAACCTGATCCGGTTCCCGATCTAACCGATCGATCCGGTCCGGTTTTAATAACTACGGATCATACCCTCCGCTTCAACTAGGGCTTCCCCAAAGATGCAATCAATTGAGAAATTGTGATCAAATGACACAACTGATCAAGATTTATCTAATTTGCATCCTCGAGGAAGTTTCCAAAACCATAATAACCAAAGCTAAAACCACACAACTCATGAAGAGATATGATGAATGCTCCAACCTCACTATTCCGTTAAAAGGACACTTAGCTTCCTGCAACCACCGCCGGCTCATTTTTTGATTCTCCACCTAATTATCGCAGCCCGTAGCCCCACCACCCAATTTCATAAACCCTCACCATGTTTTTACAACTCATTATTCACTCATCTCTTGCCTCTCAAAAAAATTAGTGGGGGCTACCCCAAAACCCTAATTACTTCAACATCTATTTCCAAAAACAATCTCCAGCATCTTTTCACCCGCGCTTCATCATTTTCCGGGGGGGCAAAATTAAATTATTAAAATATTGGTTGAATTTGGGGGGGGGCAAAATTAAAAATTTCGTTGAAAATAAGCATATAAATTTTGTTTTTATATATATAAATTTTTTTTACATATATATATATAGGTACTTTAGGTGGGATTCGGGGGCGGCCGACCCCATGGCCCCCCAGTGGATCCGCCCCTGCTTTGCACGTCACTCAACGTGTAGCCTTACTACTAGCAGTAAAAATAGACATGAAGCAGAAAGCCTGAGCTGTGATTTTACGAAGCAGAAAGTAACATGGGTACGATTTCATGTGCAACTGTTGATGAACTTCTCCTCTCACAAGTCTGCACATGCATAAGGTAAGTGACGTGTGATATACCCCATCCATATAGATATGGTAATTAGGGTAATTCTTTGTATGGGCTGTATATGTACATCATTTGTTTTGATCAGATCCGTAATATATTGAAAAATTAATTTTTTTTATCATTAATAATTAATTATCAAGTACTAATTTTATTTTTTTAATGCATCACCTTTCGTTTTTTTAATATTCAAGAATCACTCATGATGATGATGATATGAGTGATTTGATTAAACACGGCGGATTGAGTTCCAAGTATTACAATCGCTACCACATATTTCCTCCGACTTAATATACATGTGGTTTAAGATAAATTGAATAAATTAAAGTAATATTTAATGTTAGTAGTTGAATGAATTTAATAGATAAAAGTTTTAATATATATTTTTAAAATTTTGTATAAAATAAAATTATTGGATTATTGAAATTTTTTAATGAAATTACTGATATTTGATTTTCTAAGTTAGTTTTAAATATTAAATACACATTAAAAAATATTAAGTGACAAATAAAAATAAAAAAACAATTTCAATTAAAATAAAAAAGACATACTGAGTATATATACTTGTAAGAAATTATTGCTGATTTAATTATTGTAACACGAAATTTAGAGCGATCCAACTGGCAAAGATTTGCACGCATTATTAAGGCTAATTAAAGGACGAGCCACACGCCTCATTTCAACTTCTAGACAGTTGTTCATACAAGTGTCGATTAAACTGTTTCTATTTTAGTTTAAAAATAAATTTTTAATTTTTGTACTTCTAATTAAATTTAAAAATATTATATTTCTTCGGTCTAAAAAGATTTTGTACCCCAATTAAACTTAAAAAAATTATATTTTTTATTTCTATATTTTATTCAGATTAAAAAAAATTATATCCCTAAATAAAATTTCTAATTACGCCACTGTGTACATCCTTAACAGAGAGTCGCCCGCATCATTTCCTCTAATTTCATTTCCACCTCGACATTACATTTTCATACCAACATGCTTCCTATTCAACCCCATCTATCTTTTAACACATTAAATTTAAAAGATCGAGTACTTAATGCAGAATTAGTAAATTTATTCACTAATTTTTTTTAAATATATTAAATTTAAATTATAAAATATTCATCTGATCATTTGAAAATTCAAACTCTGATCGTGTTGATTGTTTAATCGATTATTATGTGAATTTAATGAAATATGGCATAAGATATTATGTGTTATGTGCATATGGTAAAATGCAGAATTCAGTCGAGAGTGATTTGTCGTTTTGATTATTTGATCCGGTGTGAAATAAGAAAGAAATATGGAAGAAAAAAAAAAATAAAGATGGCTTCCAGTACGGAAAAGGTACAATAAAAAAATGTGAAAAAAAGGATAAATGAAATAAAGATGGAGAAAGAAACAGATGATAGGAGGTTACACAAGGACAGGCCGGACAGTGCCGTATAAAGTAATACGACCCGTCGTTTTGCAGTACCTACAAAAGCAAAAGCTCACACCATACTCTGTGAGCCTCAGAACATGGCAATAAGACAAGTACAATAAATAATATTAGCATTGATCTGTGATGTGTGGACTGGTCACCTTCATTTATCACTCTCTCTAAATATCCATTTAGGCTGTGTTTGGTTGGGAAAGTAATTGACGAAAGAAAAATGAGATTGAAATTATTTTATTCAATTTCGTACACTCAAGAATTTTACTTGATCACTCGGAATGTTTTTAGAAGCATAGTAAGATGCTCTTCTTGAAAACTATGCTTACTTTGGGGGTGTGTCCCCTTCTAACTGCAACCTCACAGCCCACATGCCCTTGTTTCTTTTTTTTTTTTCGCTCTTGAGGGCCGCAGACCCTCTCTCCCTGATAGTGACGCTCATACTCACTGCGGACCAACTCACGCGCACTTCCAGCGTATTTAAGTGTAAATATGATATCAACAAAGCTCGAACCCAAAACCTTAAAATTGTTAGCCAACACCCAAAACCAGCCAGAACCTTAGTGCTCAATATGTACCCCCTCCCACACAATTACAACACCCCACTAGCTAGTTCCAACTTCCCTCCGTCTCCTCCCAAGCACAAATCTATCACTCACACCCTTCATTTTTCGCTCTTCGAAATGGGTGTTAACAATAAGTTGCCTCAGTCCGCAGTTCTAAAGAAGATCATCAAGAAATGCTCAAGTTTTGCGAAGAACCACCGCCAAGCTTACGATGAACAAGGCCTCCCACTGGATGTTCCCAAGGGCCACTTTCCTGTTTATGTGGGCAAGAACAGCACGAGGTACATTGTCCCAATCTCATTCCTCACCCGCCCTGAGTTCCAAATCCTGCTCCAGTTGGCTGAGGAAGAGTTTGGGTTTGATCATGATATGGGTCTCACCATCCCATGTGAGGAAGATGTGTTTGAATCACTCACATCAATGCTGAGATAGATAATGCACCACATTCATTTCTCTTTCTGGGTCTCCATTTACACGTATACCTTCATTCTAATATTACTCGGTGGAGTTCCAAGCTGGCTTGGACAGGAAGATGAAGAAGACATTTCAGTACAAAATTGATGCTGCTTCAACTGCTTCTCTGTTCTTGATTTTCTACTTTTACTTCTTCATATATATGGTTGGTAGTATGATGATTACGTCATATGCTATTGTTTCCTGCTCCTATATTCAGGTTATTGATTAGTGAGAGTAGTAGTGACTAAAGGTGTAGTTAAGTAGCTCTAACCTGCTCAAGACCCTTTGGAAGCATCCTCTTGGTTCTTAATCTCAGCTAGCCTTAGTTTCTGGCTTGTGAATATTATTGTTAACTAATATGTTCCCCACCACAATGTTGGTTTAATGTGGATTTGATGGTAGTGCTAAATATTTTCTATTGAGAGTGGGAGAAAGTTTTTACTTCAAATGTCTTTTCTTGTATCAAATCATTGTTCCTATTTGTACATGGATGTTTAGCATTTTTTATGGGATTGCGTCTTAGTAAAAATTGTTTCATGAGAATTTTGAATAAGTCAAAAATGTTTGCACAAGGCCAAGTTTTAGGGATTTTTTTCACATTTGGTTTTTTTCCAACTTTATTCTTCTTTCTTGTTTTTTGCCGTCCAAAATGGTCTATTTTCGTTTCAAACAGCAGTTAACTTCAAATTAAACATTGTTTGCAATATGATAGTGGCTTTGAACAAATTTGATGCCAATCCTTGTTCATTTGAAGATTTTTAAGAAAATTATTTTAAACAGAGGTAGGAATAAAACAAAATATTATTTAAAATAATGATATGAATGAAACATGTTAACTCCAAAGTCAATCACTGTTTGAAATAATAGTTCATTCTATTCATACCATTGTGTTATTTGAAATATACAGTATCGTTTAAGCATCAATCTTAAATTGAAACGACGATTGATTTGAAGGCCATTTACTGTTTGAAACAACAATTTCATACAAGAATGCCAGTTTGGAAAATAAACCAATAAGGAGATCAAGAAAGAAAAGATAAATATTCAAAAGCAGTAAAAATATATATTTAGTTTTAGGTGAGTGGTGTGGCGATCATCATTTGTGATTTTGGAGTGCCTTATAATGTCTCTCAGTAATTGATGAGACATTGAGATTAATAAGTAAGCCTATCACATCACATGTGAAGTTCCTTGCATGTTTTTGGGCACGGACAAACTGTTAATATTCACAGAATCGCTTGAAGGTAACTTCACAGTTTACAAAAGATACTTCTCATTTTCAATAATAATGAAAAATCCATATCTTTTGTCCATCATTCATTGGAGACCATTAACTTGTTGTCTGATATATATGCATTATCAATCATAGATGGATTTTGTATAATGTTTCACCTCTCTTCACATGCTACTTAAGGGCCGTCTGGGCTCGCATAAGAAGCTAAACTAATTTACTACAGGAAAGAAATGAGCTTTTGCAAATCCCAGAACAACAAAAAGAGATCAGGAATATAATGGGTCAGATGCAGTGAGATTATATTTTAAAACTCATTTTGAGAGAGTAAAATGCTTCGATGTGGGGATTTTGACAGCTTTTCTTTTGATACCTGCTTTTTATTAGTCTCTGCTGGTATATCAAATTATGGATTATATTTTAAAACTCATTTATATTGTCTACTACCTTTTGTTGTCTCCCTTTAACTATTTGTTTATTATTTGTTATTCACTAAATTTCAGCCTATTGCATTAGGCTTTGTTCTCGAGTTTTGAAGGAGTAAAAAAAAGAGAGGATTTGGAAAGAAAAGAAAAAAAGGATTTGAGGGTGGAGAGAAAAAATAAGTGTTATTGAGTTTAGGAGGAATTTGGAAGGATAATAGTAAAAATAGGGCAAAATTACTTAAATAATCTTACATATGAAAATAAAAATGAAAAAATATAAAAAATTGATTTGTATAGAGGTAATTTCGTGGAGATCCCTTCCCCTTTTCACTCAAATCCACCCAAATCGCGTGGAAAGAAAAGAGGGTGTTTCACCCCTCCCAATCCCTCCAACTCCTCTCAAATTCTTCCTTAAAAAAAATTCGAGAACACCTCTATCCTCTCTTCTCTTTCCCTTTCTATCCATTTTCACACTCGGAACGTTTATCAATAACAGCATCCATCACACAAATAAAATCTATAAAATAAAACCCTCCATTCCTCCATCTATCTCCTTATTATGAATAATTCCATGAAATATTTGGAGCTGTTCGCATGCATTTCTTTATTCTTGGTTCATTTTTGATGCAGTGAGTGATTCGAAATATTATCACAATGTAGTAAATAAGCTAATAATCTGAATTTAATCACGAGTAAAATTTTATGGATATTATGATGATATTTTTATTACACAATACGTTCACATGTAACATTTTTTATGTTTGTATATTTTTTCTGATCTCTTTTGCATGAATGATGTATATTCTTTAGCATGTTGCTCTCGAAAACACTTGACATGCAGCCGGTACCCAAAATATTTTGATATGTTTCAATCGCAATAATATCGGATTAAATTGAGACAAGAAGCAGGAGAGCATTATTGTTCATCATTAAGTCATTAATTGTTGTGTTTGGAGGTTGGTTTGTTGTGTAGGGCAGACATGTTCGGATTTTAAGCACACGTTCACACGAGCCTTCTTAAATGTTGTTCTTGGTTTCTGTCTGGAGGGTGATATGCATGCCTTCTTTTTTTCTCTCGCATTGCATCTGCGTGGTTGCGTGTAGCTTGATAGGGTAATAATTTATTGTATTTTAAGCACTTATTTTGAGTTGTTTTTGAGTGATTTTGGATGATTTATAGTTGATTTTGTCATTCATAGGTTAAATATAAAGATTTAGAAGAGGAAAAAAAAGAAAAAGATGTAATTTGGATCAAAATCGGACAAAATATCAATTATAGAGGTCAATCTGTGAAAAAAGTAAATTTCAAGGGCCAATATGTAAAAGACCAAACTTCAGAGACTAATCCATAATTTCCTAAAGTCAGAGATCTGATTTATCAAAAATAAAACTTGAGGGGCCAAACTACAATTTCAAGAAGTTCAGTGGCTAAACTTTCAAGAGAGGAAGATCTGAGGCAATTATGCTAATAATCATAAGTATGTCACGATCCCGCTCGAGTCTACCCTGACTCGATCATGACCGTATCGACACGTATATGACTTGACCCAAACCGTGCTGATACATGACAAACCCAAGAAGGGCAAATTTGATGTGGATCCTTTCAGCCCCACTCCAAGATAATTATAAGAAGACATATCAGTTATAAATAAAAGATTTAGGCCTCATTCTTCACATTTTCGCACACACATGAGCTTAGAAATCCTGTCGCTAACATTATTAATTAAGTTAAACGCTAACATTATTTAAACTCATAGGAAGTGGGCACATGGAACACTTACCCATCAAGGACAAAGATGATGTCATTCATCTACGTATGTACGTTGTAACCATGCAACCACAGATGATAGAAGAGATTCTTCTATGGGAGACAACTGATGAATGTGTCATTGAGAGCTGCGTTCAAGCAAATAAATTTATATAGATGTGGTCACTAGCTAGTAGTAAGTTTAGGGTCAAATCACAGAGACAGTTTTTACACGTTAATTACTAGAAAATTTTGCAATAAAAAGAATAAAAAAAATGGGGCTACTCATATGATGATTGACGCGTCACATATTAGAACTAGCACCCGAATGCACGCTTTTACACACTGCATAATGTACACCCATTTTGAATCACACTTTTCTAGCTCTCTTGAACTATCTTTGAATAGGGACGGAGTAGTTTAGAGTTCAAACACTGAATATGTGCTCATCTCTGATAAATATCTTTAGGTGATTATGATTGAAGTCAGACTTATCGGCTTATGGAAACTAGAATCGAATTTGGACGTAAGAATATGTAGCAAATCTACATAGAGAAATTGTCGGCACTTTTGCCAGATATCCATCAAGAGTTAGGCTCTTACTCCTTATAAAAACTTGCACATAATTATTTGAGCTTTCTATAGCCACTTGAAATGTGTAAATCGGATATCTTTTGTGGAAGTTACGCCTCTCAAAAATGGAAGGCTTCTGCAGATCGATTTGGTAACATCCATTCACAGTGCGCACGTGTCATTAAGGTGCCACGTGCAAGGCTGTCACGCACGTCCAATGTTCATATAATCTTCTCTCTTTCTTTCTTAATGCGAAGTGTGTCAGTCCTTCGCCACGTCACCTGCGCGTGGCAGTTGTGCATTACGTGCGGCTCTTGCGCTCGGCTGACTACTAACTTATGGATCTTAAACTACATACTTAGAGAAGCACAAAACACTCATTAGAAAAATTCTCCAATATTATCAAGGAGTAAAATACAAAGATATGAGATCCAAGAGAGAAAGCACATAGAATTATTCAAGTCATTGCAATGAATCCAAGTAAGTCTCCTATCTTTCTCAATTATGTTTCGATTCTCATTACAAATTATTGATTGATTTAACTTGTTTGTAAGATGACTTTGAATTATCGCTTCCACATTATAATCATATATCAAACAATATTGTACAGATCGAATATTGATATGTTTTTCACTTTTGTTCCAACAAAAACTAACTCCAAAATGTGTCTGTGGAATATGATGATCCTGACATGGTATGTATGTGCCTTGGAAGACAGTGACATCCGTCAGCTGCTTATCTGTAGAAAAGTGACACCAGTTATTTCATGAAATGACTGAAGCATGCACCCATTGGTTTGGCAAGTTATACAAGTAAAATGACATCCTCAGGGAACTTTAAACATGCTTGTAATTTGTCATAAGAAGAGTGTGTGTCTTAACTAATTAATGTTAATGATATGCGATAGAATGTTTTGGCCATACCTTTCCAGTGGCTCTTGGAGGTAATTGCAGGTTTCCAACATATTCTTATTATTTTTCTTTGCTTCTTGAATTTCAAGCTCTACAGCTTTTGCTCTCTCTCTGAGAAGATCAACTTCTGTTTCTAATGCATTTGCATGTTTTTCAAGTGATCTATATGACTCTGTCATACACTTCAGCTGTGTCTCGAACAAACTGTTTGATCTTTCAGCAGCAGCCAACTGTGATTTGAGCTCTGACATAAGCTGCTCCGCCTCAAATAATTGGGACTTCGTATCTTCAAGATTTTCAGCTAATGTCTCTTTCTCTAATATTAACTCTTTCAACTCATCAGGTGACCAACATGTGGTGCTTAATTCCAACCCCAGTGTTGAATTTCGATATGGGGAACCAGGCACGTCTGAGCAGCCATTTGGATAGCTCTCCCTCAAGGTATTCAAGTAGGTTACCTTATTCTCTGGTAAAGCAACCTTGTCAACACAATTGGAGATATTGTCTTCACCATCATTTGAGCTACCCACTAGGACGCTCAAACTGAATTTGCGAGCCACCGATAAAATATGAGCAAGTTCCACAACAAATTCAGCCAAACTTCGGTTACCATGTAGACTGTCATCAAATGCTGTAGAAAACTTCTCAATCAGACCATTGACATCCATTGATGAAGCCCGAACTGGAAGAATCTCATTTCGTATAGATAGCACAAAATCATTGATTTGAGAAATGGCGACAGCAAGGTCTTCACTAATTGAATGCAATACTTGGCTGCTGTTTTGGGACGAAAAGTTATCAGCTACTGTGGTCATGGCATGATCTGACATAGGGTGTATATTTTGGAGAATGCTTCTGAGGCTCTCAACAGTTTCTACAATATCACTTTCCATGGATACCGATTCAAACACTGACAAGATGCTAGTTTGCAGCTTCAATAAAGGTGACTGGTCCGAATCCATATTGGCATTTACTGAGATTGCCTTGACAGATGATAATGAACTTCCAGCAGGATTTGGATCACATAGCTTTTCAGACATAAGATCACACATAGCGAATCTTCCAGCAGCATCTGTCATCACAACTTCATGACTCTTCAAATCTTTGTCTGGATGAATGATGGAACCATTTGATTCACTTGATGAACGCACAAGCTTTTCCATCTCTAGAAAGTCATCCATGAGTTCAAGTTGATTTACATCAGTGGTATTTGGTCTTTTGAATTTTTCTTTCTTGGATTGGGATAGCCCAGAAGCTGAAATTGTGGCCCAAGATTCAGCACAACTTACCGTATCAGCAATACCATCATCAGACATTGAGGCCAAACTGCATGTAGTGCTTCCAGGTTTTGTTTTCAGGGGATCCTCATTATGACAAAGGAGTTGTGCTTCTAAGCGTTGGAGCTTGTTAGCTGTCTTAGCACACACATTCCTTGACACCTGCAGTTCACTATTTCGCTTCTCTAGAGCTTCCTTCAACATCTTCATTTCTTCTTCCATTGCCAGCAGACGATCTGTAAGGAGCTCATTATCTTTCTGGAACTTCTGTGAGTTGTCAAAACTAATTTCAGGCAATGGAGAGTATGGGCTAGAAGGTTTAGAAGATCTCCCTGTTTGACTCCCACCATACTCTCGACCCAAAGTCTCAACTTCTGACCTCATTTGTGCTAGTGCAGCAGGCCCAGGCAACTTTTTACGCACAAGGCCACGTAATCTCTGACATTCTGCCTCTAACTTAGTTATCTTCTTGATCCCTTCTAGATAATGCTTGTTTGCAACATCTGCAGACTTAACAGACATGTTCTTTTCTTCAGTGCGGATCTCAAGCTCTTTGGAAGCGACATGAAGTTCATATTTCAAGGAATTTATTTCCCTTTCGCATGATTCGATTTCGCCCTTTAAAAATTCAATTTGTGCACCAGCTTGTGATTTTTCTTCACTTATCTGAACTATCAAATTACCTTGCTCTTGCAGTGATCTTGAAAGTGCAGAATTATCTGCTTCAGACATGAGAAACTGCTGGTTTAGGCTTGCTATTTTTGTTTCAAGCTCATGCTTTATTTTTTCCCATTGTTCAGTCTTAGAAAAGACAACATCACACAATTCCTGGGCATGCTCGTCCTTCATATTTCTAATCTGTTGCATGTACTCCTTGAGAGCACCATCAAGATGGGCAGTCCGGTGTTCGGAAGCTCGCTTTGAAAGTTTGAGGGAATCCACCTGACTTTGTAGGGCAATCACTTCTGTTTCAGCTTTCTCCCAACCTGCATTTGATAGGGTGGAAAACTTAATACTTGTTCTTGGAAAGTGAAAAACTAAAACCCTCTCTCAAAATAAGGAAGATTCATAAACTGCAAGGAAACCCAGTTTCTTTGAACTGGCAGCCTGTACCTACAACAGCATCTTCAGCAACTTTAGCATGCTGTTTTACACGATTTTCCTTGGCTTCTACTTCTGACCATGCCTGCGATAGCTTTTCATTCAACTCATCTATTTGATTCTCCAATGTCTGAAACTGTTCCTCATAGGTCTTTACTTGATTCTCCAATGTCTGAAACTGCTCTTGATATGTCTTCACTTGATTCTCCAACCCAGTGAGATGGGTATAAGACTCCACCTAAATCTGTACATAGTTTGGTTTCTTGTATTTTTCATGCTGAAAAATAAAATCCAACACTGTAAACAGGAGTAGGATTTATAATTGAAAAACAAAAAACATAACTAGAAAGTAGATAACACTGGTGGAAATGAATGGACCACACGTCCTCATACACAAATGTCAAGTTCAGATGGAACCCGATAAGAAATAAGTTGTAGGAGCGCGCAAGAACGGCCACCTGATTTAGAATGGTTCCAACAGAAACCAAGGACGCAGGGGCAGACTCTACAGCTGCTGTTGTAGCCGCTCTGTCAAGTACTGCCTTGTCTGAAGATTTTTTCTTCCATGGCCATCGCCGATCCATTTCAGCTTCTCTATCTTGCTTCAAATGAAAACATGGAAGGTGCCTTTATAAACACCAGCAATAATTAAAATGGAAAACAATATGCACAACTCTCAAAAATCACAACTAATGTTATGAAAACTAAACTCAGGTAGGAACATCACCATGGAACGTCCAGTACCCGACTAAAACAAGATATTTAACAGCTTGGTGAAGTATACAGGTACCCTCCGATATCTATAACATTATACAGAAATTCAAGAACCCATTACTCAGTTTACAAGGCTATGTTTTTTGGACAAACTAGTAGTTGATCAAAATAAGGCTGCTAGAAATCAAAGCAAACCTTAAAAAAACAGAAGAAGAAGCTGATTCGGAAATGAAAACGTATGTACAAAACAAACCTAAACAACACCAACCAACGACTCAGACCAAAACCACTCCTAGAAAAAATAAGGAAAAACCAAATCGCAGAGAGAGAGAAAGAGAGGAGAATGAGAAGCAGAAGAAGCAGCCGGGAGCGGGAACAAGTTCCGCGCTGGTCATCGCCTCACCTGACCAAATGCAGAACCGCAGACAAAACAGGAGACAGACTGGAAAGTTGAGATCGGGACGGCGGTTGCTCGAGCTACGTACTGGTGGAGCGTCTCCTCGTCGCCGAGCGCGTTAGGTGAGAGCCAGTGTGTGTGAAGCAAGCAAGCAAGACGTTGTAAAAACCTCCAAATCCTCTCACAGCCTTTAAATTATTCGAATGTTGAAAATATTATTTAAATTTTATAAATATTAATTGGATAACAGATTTGAAATTATTTATTATATAATATTCTAAAAAAGGTTGATTTTTTGAATTTTAATGGTGCGGCTGTTTTCTCTCTTCCTGTTTTTAGCACAATTTTTCATAACCATCCAAGTAATTTACAGCCAATTCAAAATTATGTAGTTTTGAATTTTAACCACAAATCATGATTTGTCACATGTACAATTAAATTTAAGTGGTATTTCTAAAATCAAAACCATCTTGTTTTATCTTAAACCTATCATTTTTTCATCAAAACTATCTTATTTTGAATTACTGCAAACTTGTTTTACATGATGAGATATTAATCATTTCCATAACAAGTCTGTCTCGCATAATACCAGATGCTTCTCTTATCGAAATTATTTTAAAGATAATTTTGTTCCTAACGAATGTAACTTGGGTTCAAGCTTTCTCATAAATTAAACGAGAACTAAGATGATGATCAAAATTATTTTTTTAAAAGTGTTTGTTTAGTCACTTAGGCGGATGATTAGTCACTTAGAGTTGTTAAAATGCCGTCTAATCATTTAATTAGTTCAAACCTTATATTTTAAAAAATATTTTTAATTGTGTATTGTTTTAATTTTAATTAATAAAAATCTTTATAAGATATAACTCTGTCTGATCATTAGATTAATCTCCATTTTTTATTTTTTTTGAGATGAATTCGATTAATCTCCATTTAGTCAACTAGTTACTAAATGTTATGTCTATTACCTAATACTCTCTTACGATTTTTACAACAATAATCCTAAGTGGACTAGCCGCAACTTTCACCTAGCAGCCAATTTTCTTCTTAACGTATTCTTGTGAATTTGAATTAGTGAAACACAAATTCTAAAATTCAAGAACAATTTTAAGTCCGTGCGTTCAAGTCCGCTAACTGTGACTGATTACGACTCGGCAGAGAAATGGACATTATTATAATGAATAAAATTCAAATTGGTTATGGATTATTATTATTTATTTAATTGCAAACTATTATAATTTTTTAAAAAGATGTGATTAAAAAAAAATTGGACTGATTTACTAAAATAAAATTTACTATTACATTTCTAAACTAATATTATTATAAGATTTAGATTTGTGTGCAAAAATTTCGTCGTTTGATTATTAAAATAAATAATAACATTTTACGTATATAAAAAAACGACATCTTTTCATAGTCAATCATTCATAATTATCAACAAATCTAATATACCATGTAGATTTATCGGATCTACACTCAAAAACAATTAATAATGAGTGAGGGAGACCAATTATATATGAGAATCAATCTTGAGCTCAACTTGGGTGATGTAGGATAATACCACTATGCTTAACACCCCCCCTCACTTGCGAGGATCTTTGTTAACCTCGACAAGTGGGACATCGTGCGGATCTACTTAACCGTCAAGAACATGTTCTAAGAGTGCGGTCCAAACCCGCTCTGATACTATGTAAATTAGTCGGATCCGTACTCAAAACCAATTGGCAATGAGTGGGGGAGTCCAACTATATATGAGGATCAATTTGGAGCTTTCAATGAGCGATGTGAGATAATATCACTATAGTCAACAAATATCAATTATATTTAAGAAACCAAACAATGATCTTAAGCATCATCCAACATCAGTCCAATTTTTTTTCCAGCGCACCATTTTTGAAAATCGTCATAGTTCGGCCCACAATTAAGTAAGCGGTGATAGTTCAGAGCCTCTATAGTATTTTTTCCTTTATTATAACACCCATTAGCTGCATTTCGGAGTCTTCTTATTTTGGGTTCTAAATCTATCTTCGTATTTATAAAAATCTATGTTAAAGGGTCCAGTTTGTCCGTTTACCAAAATATTCATTTTCTGTTTTTTTTTTCCTTCATAAAAACAATACAAAATGAAATGGTCATCCTCCATGAAAATATCTCACAGAATAATATTTTTATATAATTTGAGAACAATCTGTACAACTGAAATCCATTAATATTTTTGTTACAATTAGTTAGTTTTTTGTTAAATCAACTTAATTGACCTTACTGGGTGGTTGAATGATGGTGAATCATCCTCAAATTTCGGGTTCAAAACAAGTACCGATGCTTTTGTTTGTGTCAATTATATCGGTTAATTTTAAAATAAATTAAATTAAATAATATAAAAATAGATTTTGCACGTCTAATCTCTAAATTTCTAATCGCTAACAGGTCATCGCCTTTTGCTTTATGATGTTGGCGTGGATCAACTTGAGATGAATGATGACAAAACAAGGATAAATTGATGGTAAGACATTGGGAGATTTTAAACTCAAATCAAATAAAATCTAAATAAATTAAATTGACATGTGTTAATATATTTGGGTTGTATTTTGTTTGTAAGGTTTTTGTCGGGTTGGTCATTAGTCAAGGTGAAGTGATTTCGAGTTGATATAAACTGAACCCCACTCAAATTCAGTCATTTTTATGCTTTGATTTATAAAAATTTTTATAATAGAAATAAATGAGTTAATCATATTGAAAAAAATTGATTATTTTGATTTGTCGATTTATCTGGGTAAATTGTTTAAAATTTGAGTCATGTCGGAATGGATTAAATTATTGTAAATAAATATAAACATTTCTATAATTAAACTAAAATTCATCCAAAATCACACTGCAGTGGCAGTTCCACTCTCAACTGTCCACCCAGTTTCAGACTAAACTGTTTATATCTTAGTGTAAAAATAATATATTTTTAATTTTTGTACCCCTGTTAAATCTAAAAATATTAATTTTTTTATTTTGTACCCCCAGCTAGTTTAAAAATTTTTTATACCCCCAATTAAGCTAAAATGATATTATTTTTTTATTTTTGTACGTCATTCAACATAATTTTTTTTTATACCCGAATAAAATTTCTAGTTCTGCCTCTCTCACACCGCCTGGGTGCTGACCTTTGATAGATATTTATACACTGAAAGAAGCGAAGCATGTATAATGAGAGGCTTTGCTGGTATAGAGGACGAGTAAAGGCACCCGTCGTCCCGACGGTTCGGTTTGAAAAAAATTAAAAATCGAATCAAATTATTAGTATCTCTTTATAAAATATGAAATTGTAAACCGAACGATTAAAGGCACCCGTCGTCTCGACGGTTCAGTTCGAAAAAAAATAAAATCGAACCAAATTATTAGTCATCCCTTTTTAAAATATGAAACTGTAAACTGAACGATTTTTTTAAAATTTGAAACCAAACCGAAATGAACCAAACCGGACCAAATCAAATCAAACCGAACCGGACCAGACCGAATCGAACCAAATCGACCGGTTCGGGAGCGTCACAACACACATCCTATTCTGTTATAGTAGTAGATATCATACCGTACATAACTCTGTAACAAGGAGTTGATGTTCACATGAGAAATTGAGATACCTCACAAAATCTGTATCTTGGAAAATAAGATGTTGTTTTGACTCTGTATTAGATAAATTAATTTATAAAAAAAAATAAATCTGGTTTGTCGATGAGAATATCACTAATCTAGTTAGAATGATTCTTTGAGGATTGCATGGCGCCAAGATAGAAAAACCAACAAGGTGTTGGTCTAATTATATTGGGTGTTGTCTAACAATCCCAAATTTTGGGTTCAAGCCCTATCGGTAACGCATCACTATTAAAGTGGAGGAGGTGCGACCCCTGACCATTGCAAAAAAAAAATAGAAAAAAAGGGGGTGAGAAGCTAAAGCATCGTCTGATACAATGTTAAAGATTGAACAACAATTGCAGTGCGTTCTCTATCTGACTTGGAAGCTTTGCCGCATTGGAACGAGGCCAGCGAGCGTCGTGACCTCACCAAAGCAGCGTTTAGTTCCTCGGTGGAAAATCAAACATGTCTAGATTCATTACATTCTTCCATATATCCATTCGAAAAGTAGTTTTTATTATTACAAAAATATTCCCCCTCTCCTACTTTAGATACCGAACTTAACAGATACAGTAGACTCCCCCAAAAGAAATAAAAAAAAATAGTTTCGGAAAAAATTGGACACATGAAGCTTAGAGCAAAGATTGAGCAAGGGAATTGCAATAGGCGAGGAAGCACAAATGAAGAAGAAAAAAGTTGTTAGACAAAATGATTGAGTTTTAAATGTTTTATCTGTTGAGTATTATTGTCACTTGACAAATGTCTCACATTGGTTAGTAATGAGAAAAAGAAATGATTTATATTAAATTATTGAACCATGACTTATAAGCTTAGGCTTTTGGGTCACAGTGAGGATACAAAATGATCCAGTTCGATTGCATCCCAGACACCTTGATTTGTTTGCACCTGAATCACCCAACTGATGTAGTTCGTTGTCGTTAACTGTGGGCACATGAACGATCCACCGTCACTTTCCCACAAGAATTCTCCATTAACAACGAACAACATTATATTGAATTGAGGATACTTGCCAGATATTAGGCACATGACTGATATCTCACTACCAGAGATATGTGGCACATTACTAGCTCACACTTCACTCAGAGAGAAGAGAAGAAATTGTTGTTGTTGTTATTGAAAATAAAACATCCCTATTTATACTGTAAATAAAAACTAAAATAGCAAAGTGACAATATTTGTGTATTTCTAAATGTTGTGTCTCTAACAATAAGAAATATCCTAAATCTTCTTAAACCGGAAGATTATCCTTTTTTTTTAGAAATATCCACGAAATATTCCACGTATTGGGCTACTCCAGGATTAAGCCCAACATTATTTATGCTTAAATACATTGGAGATATGTGTGAGCTGATCCGCAGTAATTATGAACATTATTATTAAAGTGGAGGAATGTGCAACTTCTGACCACGAAAAAAAAATTGAAACATACCATGTCTCAAAATATTTATAGACATAATTATTGTGGCTAGCTTGAAATGTAAAAATATATGATTCATTGTTGGTACATCATCCGCCCAATTAAAAACTGGGAATGGGCTAGAGAGTTACTAGTTGTTGCTTTGCTTTTCTGTTTTTGGTTTTTTGGTTTTTTAGAAGCTAGCTTTGCTTTGAAGCCAAAACATAGTAAAAAGAAAATGAGTGAAGACTTGAACCCTAATACTTACTCAATCTCTTCACAGGTGGACGCCTATCTGAATTCTCAAACACTAAGGCTGTGTTTGGTTTAGGGAAATTTTAGTGGAAAGGAAAATATAGAGGAAAATTGGTAAAATTCAATGTTTGGTTTAAATGAAAAATATAAGGGAAAAAAATTATGTGGAAAGTTAATGTAAATTAAAAAGAGTTTTGAAACTTTTCTTCAAATTTTCCATTCTAAACCAAACAAAGAAAAATAAAATGGAATCCATAATAAATTTCACTTTTCATCAACTTTTCTTTTCCTTACAATTTTCCCTAAATCAAACACAACCTAAGAGCAAAAAAAATAAAAATTCACAGCCTGAAAAGATGTGTAGTTTCACCAACTCATACTAATTAATAGCAATTGACTACATATTTATGCGTTATATGTCTCACTCTGTAGAGTAGACATTTAATGGAGAAGGAGATTTCTTTTTCAATTGTGATGACAAAGAGATGCTAAAGCAAGACCAACAACATGCGCTCTCATGTTGCAAAAGTCTTCCATATCTGGAAAATTTTGAATGTTGAAGCATTTGTCATCTGACACAAACTGTTAGAAAACAACATTTGATTGTTGAAGCAGTTGGGTCTTGTACACTTTTCCGGATGGGACACGGATCCGATGCTGCGCAGCGCTTTGCTGCGCGCACAAAACGATGTCGTTTATAGCACAAAACAACGTCATTTTGTGCTCGCAGCAAAGTGCACCGGATCCTTTTCCGGATGAAGGGTGGCCATTTGGGGCCAAAAGATGGACATAAATAAAGCTTTCATGCCCATGTGTTCATGATAAAGTTGGGTCTTCGAAATTGAAAGTTGAAAGAGTGAAGAAGAAAGCTTGAAAAAGAGTGAATGGATGGTTGAGGCTAGATTTTTTTCTTCAAATCTATACATTTTCCTTCGTTCACTATCTTTTTAAGAAGATTATAGAGATCTTTAAAACAACGAAATTTTTCATGTCATTTTTCGTTGTTTGATACAGTGAAGATGACTGTCATCTTCATTGTTTGAAACATTGATGACAAAACTAATAATCTTCATTATTTGAAACAAAAAAATAATTATATTCTTCGTATCAACAACAACTCTCTTTTATCTTATCTTTTATTTTATCAATCGTTATTTTAAAGTGCGAAATTTTTTTTATTTTACCATTTACTCTATCTTATGTATTGGAAAAGTTCATTATTTGAACAACAAAAATAGGCTCAAAAAAATACTTCGCTATATCAAATCACAAAAATTATTGTGGGATCTTTGTTGTTTCAAACAAATAAGATGACAGTCATCTTCGTTATATCAAACAACGAAGAATGACCAAAAAAAATTCGTCATTCTATACGGTGAAGATCTATATGATCTTTATTGTTTACAAAGATAAAGATGTAAAAAAAGTATAGAATGGACAAAAAATCAAGAGAGGATGAAGAACAATAGAAAATAAAAGAAAAGTGACAACTTTAAAATATTTTCTTGAGGTTGAGGGCCACAAAGTTGAAAGCAGTGACAAAGCTAAAGCAAGCACGTTAGATGGGCTTTGGAACTTATTCCATCTTTTGTAAAGCTGTGTATGTACTCCCGAGCTAGCTTCGGCTGTGCCACATGGTCCAGCAAATCTGCAGCCCCTTTACTGATTAAAATGCAAAAGTGAACCTCAGAGAGTAGATAGATTCATTGCAGCAGATACTTGTAAAGAAGAACACGAAGATGCAGTTTGTAATAAAAGTCATTTTACTTGGATTCTGATGAAGAGCGAGTGTATTTCAGAAATGGGTCATCCGCATGCAAAGCTACATACAAAGTCAATTTAGTCAGTTTACACTCTTGGTGCATATAAGAAACATTTGTCTCACATCGCTCATTGAGCTTAAAATAATAATCTATGAGCACAGTTAAACTCTCTCACTCAATACTAATAGTTTTAAATGCGGAACCACTGATCATTTTTGCCCTTATTATGTATGTGATGGCTCTTCTCAATTTTGAAACTGAAACATTGCCTGTAGCCACTCTTCTCAGTGTCTCCTCTCATGTCACTTCTTCTCTAGAATGCGCTTTCTTTTAATGTTCAATGTCTCCAAAGATGGCGACTTTGTTCCATAGGGAAGTTTTTGGCCTTTTCTCGCATGTGGTTAAACGACCTACTAATGGAGCTCATTCCCTCACACTACATTTGCTTTTGTGTACAAAAGTAGACCATTTTCTTGACCAGAATGAGAATCTACATGTTCCTGTTCTGCTGATGTATTCCATAGTAAGCATAACCCAAAGCATTTTTGCATGTACACGATCCTATCATGGACTATGGACAATATTAATGAAGAGTCATTATGTCACGCGTAAAATTTAAATTGACAAGAACCAATTACTTCTAAGTTTTTTAATTTTTCAAAATGTCACTTATTAGTTAAACTGTCACATGACACTACTACAGATGAATATTATCATGACGCCTATTCGGTGCATAAGACAACGTTTATGAAGTGTCGTCTAATCCACCACTGTAGTTCATCCAGGGTATTAAATGTCGTCCTAAAAACTTTAAGAAGACATTTCTTAAAAGAAAGTGTCGTCTTAATGTTAGATCTTAGATGACACTTTATTATCATAAGTATCGTCTAAAATTTTCAGTATAAACGACGCTTATTATGTAAAATCGCCATCGTAGGTGTATAACATTAGACGGCGCCTTTGAAAAGTAAGTGTCGTTGAAAGTTGAAACATCATACGATGCTTATAGAACATAAACGCTATTGAAAGTTTAAAAATAATGCGATGCTTATGCTCTACCAGAGCCGATAAAAGTTCAGTCATGTTCTGTTTAGTTCTTGAATGGTTGTTTGTTACCTTTTGATGTGGACGACCTTGCACTACTACAGATGAATATTACCACTATGCTTATTTGGTGCAAAGATGGTGTGTCTTAAGCGTCATCTAATCCACGGTCGTAGTAAGTTTTGGATATTAAACGCCATCTAAAGTTTACACATAGACAACACTTATTTGTTAGACGTCTCGTCTAAAGTTTAAATTATTAGACGACGCTTATATTTTTTAAGCATCGTTTATTGTAATATGATTTTTTTCTAGATCTTCTATCACACTCATATCGTGAATTGATCTATTAACCAGATCTATTGATTTGCCATATGTATATACATGTTATTTTATTCAAATCTAACAAGATGTGCGGTGAAGCAATCAATCATGTTCTGAACTATTACCATATATGTGTTTCATGTAAGACGAAGTTCAACAAGAGTCGGTATGAATACAAGAAGATGATGAGTCGGAAAGGCGAGACAAAGAGGGAGCAGAGCCGTCAGAAAGGCGGGATCGGCACTAGTGATTGTGAAGCAATATAATCAGCATCTATCCAGTCGGCTCCTTGAACTGAAAGTTAAATATGAAAAATGAACTTTGAATTTTTTCGTAAACTGACACTCAAAACTTTATTCTTCAACAATGAAAGAAAAAGTAAAAATTATTATCACAGTATATAACTTAAAATTGAATAGCAATCCATGTCATTGGTTGATTGTCATTGTGAGTCATTGATAACTTTAAATCTTATGGTTTATAGATGAATCTTATTTTTTTTACTTTAGAAGGCACTCATTACTTATAAGCGCATTCTAAATTATACCACACTTTAGATGGCGAATATTACTTACAAGCACCGTCTAAAGTCATTAGGACATACGGTGGCGCTTTTGGTGTCATAAGAGCCTTCTAACACAATTGACTTTAGACGGTGCTTATTACTTATAAGCGTCTTCTAAAGTGGTATAATTCAGAAGACGTTTATTACCCAAAAGCACTGTTGTATATCTCAATCCCTTAAGATGACGCTTTTTTGTTTAGCATTATGTTAGACGGCGTAATTCGCTAAAAGCTTTGTCTATAAGCTAAACTCCGTCTAAAGTAAGTATTGTTAAGAACCAATTATGTGCTAGTGTTGGATCCAATTCTCGAAGAAGTCCGCTACCAGTACTCGGTCTCAGTTGAGACTCCAAAATGGTCTTGTATTGTTGCCAACGGCGAGTGCTCTCACTTTGCTCCATTGCATTATTTCATGTGGCTCTATCTTTTGCATAGATATCTTCCAACTTGTCATAATATTGCATAGGTTTTGATCAAAAGTGTGATGCACTTGAATGAGCCTAAACATATAATTAAGATGTAAATTCATTTTCACTATTTGATCCATGATAAATGAGATAAATAAACCAATCAAACAATAGTTTATACTTCAAACTTTTCAAATGGGATCTTCCAAGTACTATTGCTTGACCAATCCATCAAAATAGGATGGATATAAACAAAAAATAAAAATTGACAAAATGTAATACAAATCACATAAACATTCACACCTGAAAAATATATGTATCTCATAACTAGACACTATAAATAAATCAATGAGCATATATTCTAAACAAGTGAAAGTAAATATAAGATTCAATTATGTACCTTATTGTATTTGCTTCACACTGATTCATGAGTTTCAAACATTTGAGTAGAACGGTTGAAACCAAATCCTCTAGAAAAAAATCTTGACATTAATTACTGACTCACAACATGTTTTTCTTTTTTTATGTTTTGAGACAAACTAATGCAGTGGCATAGCTAATTCACATTAAAACGACTTAACAATGGAACTAACACAATGGCACAGCTCGACTACACTAGACAAACTGCTGCCAACTTTCTACACTTAAGTTCTTTTCCCCAAATTTCCTTGTACACACATATAAGTATATTTTGGCAAGTATCCTCTTGTGAAAAACTGAAAGTCACTTCCCCAAATTTTCAGAGACTTGGTCATAATCACCTTCAAACTAAGGGTAGCATACTTCAACCACAAGAATAGAGAAAGAGAGGAATTGGAGATCAACGAAATAGAAAACCGAACTCGTCGTTTGAAAGTCAGCTCATTGGCATAGCAGTGCAATCTGTAGGTGCATCAGAGAGATTCGCATTTGACAAATAATCATTTATACTCTTCTAATTAAAAGACTATCAAAACCTCAACATAGGTTGGTGCCTCCAGGCAAGCTGTTCGCAAAAAGAACCAACACAACAATATAAATATTCAATATAAATTGTTAGATGAGCCAGCAAAGACAAATTCTAAAGATGTTTTACATTGTAATTTACTTGGGTTTTTACCTCGACTTATGATTGTCCAAGGATATTTCTTTCAACTGCTGTACCATCTACAGCATGCCCAACTTCGTGCCTGTCAACTACAACCTTCTCTTTTCCTTTTAGTTTAGCAGCGTCTCGTAAGTTTTTATCTTGTGTTTCAACATGGAGTTTCAGACATTAATAAACTGTATGGGAGTATAGATTGTTTAATTACTTATTGTGTTGATTTTTGGATGATAAAATGAAGTACAGGTGTGTTTCAACCAGTGGTCTTTGAAGCATTCACTGTCGAGCATTGGCGGAGCCACTGGGGGTCTATGGGGTCAGCCGCCTCCCGAATCCCACCTAAAATACTTATGTCTATGTAAAAAAAATAAAAATTATGATTATGTAATTTTGCACCCAAAAAAAAATTCCGAATCCGCCACTGCTACCTAACCAGAGAAAAAAAACACAAAATTTGATGCAAGCTTGTTGTTCAAAATCAAACAAGCACACCCAGAAACCACTTGACAAACTACTTCAGTTGACAATACATCCATGTAAATCTGCTTGTGATTGTAATTTTGGATGATAAAATTGAGCTTGAAAAGTTCTTCCCGCGGCTTTAAATGCCGACAAGCAGGAGTTGGGATTAGATTTCTTTTATATATTGAGGACAAATGGAAGAGAAGAGAGATGTTGCTGGAAGAGGGCGACAAATACTTGAAGAGAACGGCGAAAAGGAGACTGGAAGAGGGCGGCTAAAACCATCGTGGATAAAAGCGCAACTGAAAGAGAATTAAATTAAAATTAGTTTGCTAGCGGTGAAAGTTTATTTTCCATCTAATTTTCTTTTCTTCTTATTTTTTTATTTAAACCAAACACACAATTTTAATAATTTTCCCTCTAAATTTCTTTTCCACTAAATTTTCGCTAATAAAAAACGCAGCCTAACTATTTTCCTTCCACCATTCGTCCAACAAATCTCAGAAACTGAATTGTTGTTTCTTCTTTCATGTCTTTTCTGTTTCAATTGAGCTTAAACGCAGGGACAAGAAGTTACGGTCAGACCAGGAACTTTGTCAAGTTGAATAGAATTTTTCATAAAATTAACAAAAAGGCCTTTAACTTATTAAAACGAACTCAAAACTTTTGTAATAAGAAGAGAAATAAAATTGAGCTGGGAGGAACTTAACCGAGCTGAGCTGAACACCTCAAATTTCAATTCGAAAGAACACACCCTTAATTTCCCTGACTGTTTTTTATAACTCATATCTACAGCCTCACTCGTGATCAAGTGAATAAATTGTTCCCCCCAAAAAAAAACAACTAGAAATATGATTTTATACACTAGAAACTTGGACCCAAAAATTAAATACAACCTCAGATTAAAATTGACTCAATCGAACCCCCTAGTAAGTTTCTTGCATTCACCAAATAAAATTTCAACGAGACTCATGAGAGCAAGATTCCCTTTTGACAGCAGAAAGAAAAGACCCACCAGATGCAATTGAGAGTTGAACAGGAATGAAGACGAAAAACTCACCTTATAGCGCCAAACTGATAAAGCTGGGGTGACAACCTAGCGGCCTGAGAGCTGAAGCTATACATAACATATCAGAGGGAATCAAAATAGCGCACCATATGAATATGCAAACTGATAGTAGTTAAGCATGGAAAAGAGAGTGCATCAACCACAAGAAGCCGAAGCATTTAACCAGTGGTTCCAGTAAAAACATTAGATATTTGGTTGAATTCAGCGTGGGAAAGAAAAATGAAGTAAAATGTCGAAGAGCCATTTCAAGTACATAACTGTGTAAAGTGCTAATGACTGGGCATTTTTTTAATATTTGTAATACAATTTTATTTCTTTAAGAGGCTAAAATGTCGAACAGATGCACGAATTCAACAATATGCTATGGAGTCTATGGCTTACGCACCGTCAATATCTATGATGGAATCCTAGACGCTAAAATACAAGAATAACAGGACATGACATTTTGAAGGGAAGCAGCGATCGGTTTCTGCTTCACAGCTGGGCTCGGGACTGGCGTTTGTGAGGAAGCAATTTTGTGGGGTGGTAATGGGAGTGAAATGGTAATCAAATGTGTTTCAGCAAGCTGGCCGAGTCAATTGTGCTTGTATTTTGATTGCATCAAACTCTCAATGGCTTCTGAAGAATTGCAGACAGGTAAACTTCGCTTTTCCCAGCTTTATCAACCCTATCGCCCATTACCCACTTCAACTTCTTATACCCAAACCGCTCAATCAATCCAGTGAGTGCCTTTTTCTTCTCCTCATTAGCACAGTAGAAGTTATCCAGCCAAAACAGTCCACCTGCTCTCAACACCCTATCAATATCAAACATGAGAAACTCAAGCTTCTCCGGCCTGCCACCAACGTCCAACCCACTAGCAGCATGGATCATATCAAACACACCATCATAAAACGGGAACCTATGATCCAAACTCAAGTAAAGCGGAAACAACCCTCTTGCGGCAATGAACTCGCTGAAGGGTGCATCCACATTCAGAGTGGCAGTGACCACAGTGACATTCCTTTCAGCCATTCTTGCGGCAAAATTCCCTGACCCACCTCCAACATCAAACCCCAATCTGATTCCACCACTCCCCATCCCCAAAACATCATCAATGAGAAAATCGTACTTGCTGCGAGCCCTGACATATCTCTGATTCTCGTTCCCATTAGTTAAGTTAAAGCAATTGACGCAATCCCTATTCAACTGCTTGCTATTCAAACACCCAAAGCTCTTACACCCCAATCCACTCCACTGCACCATCTTATCACCAACAGATTTCCAAAGCGAGTTAGGAAAAGGGTACAAGCCATTAACCTTATTCACCATTTTGGCGAAGCATCTCCTCCTCGGCAAAGGCTCGCACCCTCTCAAAATCAGCTTCTGCCCTAAACTCCAATCATCAGGACAAGACCCCGAAACCTTGTAAGTCATAAACTGAGTCAGCAAATCAACACTCTTCTCACACGAATGCCCCACCGACGACACCATCTCGGTCATCCCACTTCTGGAATCCTTGCCCAGCGGCAGGGGTTGCTGCTGCAGGTAGAGCTTGAGCTCAGCGGCAATGTTGGGTCGCGAAAGATCGATGCTTTCGTAACCGAGAAGCTCTTTCTCCATCTGGGCAAGCTTCTTCTGCGATGCGTCGATCTGTTTGAGGATCAAGGAGACGTGCTCGGATACTAGGGAGATGTTGTTGGGGGAGTGGCGGACTGGGCCGGTTGAATGGGTTGTGGGATTGGTATAGGTGAAGGCGTAGAGGGCGAAGAGATTGGTGATGAGGACGGAGAGGAGCATAAGGATGTTGGCGGCTGAGGAGCAGAGCGTTGCGCGCCTGAATCTGGCGGTTCCATCTCCGATTTTCAGAGAAACGGAACCCATTTTTTTGGTCTCAATCTCAGGCTCCACTACCTTCTCCTTCTCTGCAAGAATGAGATTTGGAGAAGCGAGTGAGAGATTGAGAGTAGAGTAGAGTAAGATCTGAACTGCAAGTGTTTGATTGATTTGATTTTGGGATTAATCAATTCATTTTTTCACATTTTATTTTTTAGGTTGGTTTTGTTATGGAATTGTTTACTACTAATTTTTATTTTTTTGAATGGAATTTGAAACCAATATTGTGATACCAGAATGATTTAGATTGTTGTCTAACAATTCTAAAATTATAATTCGAATTTTTATCCACGGCAACAAAAGAAAATATGGAAATTGACAATTTGGAGAAATAGTTAATAGGAAAATGCGGATCGTACACGTGTCAAGATAGAGGTTATGATGCTTCACTGATGTGGATTTGTGAGATGATATTGTGACCCGTGAAGGCCGGAGTAAATGAATACAGGAGAAGTCAAGGGATATGGACCTTTTTTAACGATTTCATTTTTCAGTTTTACTATTATTATTATATCTGTTTTAAAAGAAAATCATCAACTTTCTACCTACTAATTTTACTTTATTTTTCATAAACTTTATTATAAGTATTCTTTCTAACATAAAGATGAAATGAAAAGTGAGAAAGACTCGTGATTGGATGCCCAACCATATGAAAGAAAATTTGCATAGTTCGGTTTTGTAATCAAACCAATGATACCGGCTAGATTTAAATTTTTCGGTAAAATCATTACTCTATTGAATCAGTACAACCCTAATAGGAGTAATGCACTCGAAAACATGTCAGTGAGAAGGTCTTGGCTACACTGTTATACTTTTTTTAGATTCCTAAAAAACATAATATGTCGTCTTGCATGTTTGATCTCTCTACTACGCTGTCATTCAATTTGCATCTTCATCGAATTCGACATCTTTTTGAAAGTTTCAACCTTTTCGGTCAAATATTTGAACCCAGATTTCAAACTTAATGATGCTAAATCTTATCTAGACGGCAACGTTTAATACATCGTATCGGATATGAATAATTTTTATTGAAATTTTATTTGTGTCATTAGGCTGGAGTTAGAGGAGGTGACAGAGAAGATGGTGCTGCCGGAGTCAATCATCTTAAGTGTAGAAATTGTGCGACAGATTGTCTAAAGAATGAGTTGCTAGTCTTTGTAATTCTGATTCGACTAAATAGAAGGAAGAGATTGTTGCTTAACATGCTTGTCAAGCGGCAAATTGAATTTATATCTATAGATTAAAGTTTTCAAAGTTTGAATTTGAGATTTCAATTTGTTATATGGATTTTTTAAGCTGAGATTTGGGTGCGATTTTTCAAAAATAATCTAGTTTGGATCGGGATGATGTGTAAAGTAACTGACAAGATAGGGAGCATGGGGTAAAAATACATTAGATTTCTATCATATTTTACATTTTTTTTTAAAAAGACAGAGTAGTTTGGAGGAAACAAAGCCGTGATAGTGCAAAGCTCTTTTAGGTTTCTTAAATATTTTAATGATAGTTAATGATTATCGATGGTTAAACCAAACCCGATGCGGATAGATATGATTGATTTTCACATGTCCAAATGATTATAATGTGAATATTGTTTTGATATGTCTTGAGATTGATAAAGTACAGTCATGTCACTGACCGCCTAAACCCGTCCGATTACAATCCTTATTGAGCACTGTGCCACTATCTTTGGACATCTTGGCAACTGCTACCAAAAATTAAGTTTGTTCTCCATGCATAATAACACTTTATGAAAAAGATTTAGCTCTTCACAATAGAAAATGATATGTTTCATAGTATTTTCATGAAATCAAACTAAAAAGAAAGTTGAGTAAGCTCAAAAAAGAATTTTACATTCCTTTTTATCCAGAACGAAACATAGTGATCAAGGTTAAGGAAAGTTTGTCCGAGCGCCTGTACCACGAGTCAGACCACAAGAGAGAAATGCCTTCCAGTATCAGAAGTTCCACAATCACATTTGTCATGATGTACTGATAATTTTTAACAGGAGGAGTACAACACAAAATGAGAGAAAAAATAAAAAAGCTTCACTGAGATTACTGTAAAACAAATCAGCTGAGTTTAGCACCACTGGTAGTTTGCGCAATAAATTAGCGAAAATTGTTACATGGTAATAACATAACTAAGATCACACGGAGACTCGATGCCGCAAAATGAGCATAAAATGAGGGTGTTAGAATACAAGTTACTCCCACTGGAAAGGTTCCAAGCAGAAAACTTATTGCTGCTTCCTGGGTCGTCCTCTCCCTCTTTTGGGTTGTCCATTTTCTTGCGCGACTTTCTCTGCTGCAGAATTGCCGCGGCCTCTTCCCCTACCTCTCCCGGCTTTTGCTCCCCGTTGTTTCTTTTTGTCTGCTGAACCATTCAAGAGCTCTTCATCATCGTCACTTTGGCTATTGACGCTGCCACTCTCTTCTTCTGAATCAGACGAGTCTTTAGCTTTCTTTCTCTTCTTGGTGTCTTTGGAAGTATTAGCAGCATTTTTTTTAGTAGTCTTTTTGGGTGCAGTTTTAGCAGGTTCTTGTAAGACTGGATCACGTATGATGTCGAAAGTTAGCATTTTACCATGCAGTATTTATGCCAGATGTAGAAAGAGATCTGGTTTGAAACCATAGCAAATACTTTTATAACATACCTTCAGTTCGGACCTCTCCATCAAATACATTAAGCTGTGCCATAAACAGGACTAGTTAGAAAATGTTTCCAATGGAAATGAACATACGCAAGGTATTAAGACAAACTCTTCAATAATAGATAAGAACAAAGACTGGCAATATTATACAACATGATACAATCCAATTGCTTATTTTTCAACTAACAAGCTTAAAAGGGAATAATCTACTGGACATAATACTTCTGTGGAACCAAAATTCAACTCCGTAACAGGAGTTAATATACTGATAATTATCAGGTCAGCTTTGCGACCTTTCTCACAGATGAGCCTAAAACATAAAAACTGATCAAAATAATAATAACCTGATCAAGCCTGTCAGCAACACCAGTTCTATCTACCACCACCATGGAGTGGCCAAGGCCACATGCGACGCTGTGAGAGGACAAAAAATTTGGATATGTATTTGAAGCTAATACATAAATGAATGACCAAAGACAGATGCAGAATGAACCAGCACTCACGTAAGAATGTGCATGTTCTCGAGGGCATTAACTTTTTTGGGAATGGCCGAAGACCTAAAAGAGAGAAATTAGGTTGTCACGGTTATAAACAAGATGGAGCAAAATCATAAAGGAATTGATAACAGTTAATGAGTAGCTAAGGTCACAGAACAACATACTTCTGACCTCCAGGTCCATATCCCAGCTCTCCATATTGAGCATGGCCCCAGCTTATGCAAGAGTTATCTGCACCAACAAAATGGTGCATGCTTCCAGAATCCATGCAACGTATATTCCATCCACTTCATGGAATAACAAAAAGAGAGAAGAACGCAAACTTGTCATAAGACATCAGAAAATGACATGACAAATTTGAAGAATCACTCAGTTCATGCCATGAAAAGAGGGGAAATGACACAAGGTAGACATGAAATGATCAAAGCCTGGGCAAGTGAATGATCAAATTGTGAAATCAAATATCTTTATTCTAAATAATATTGACTGCCAATTCACCGAAACAAACAAAAAAGCCCCACAAGACATTTGGATGTTATACAAGAGAAGACAACAACTGATGATCACTTGCACTGTTTCCTTTGTTGATAACATTAAAGGATGACAAGATATAGCATATACAGAGCATCTCAATAGAGTATGAAGCAAAAAACTGTGTATTAAATTTTAAATAGAAGAAACCAATCACGACAGCACACCTTAAATCCATAAGGGGCTTTGGGTACATCCAGTCATCACCACTGATCTTAATCTTTCCCCACATGTATAATTGACCACCAGCTATAATTGAGAAAATGAAGTCAGCGACGGAAGTTAATGTCGGACATTCATCAAAGAACATTTTTAAAATTTTACTGACAAAAAGACCCATCTGTAAGAATCAACTGATGTCAGGTATACACTGATACACCTCCGATAAACCTGATTTCCACTAACAAATGCACTATATTAGAGATAAACACACAAGTGGCTCAAGAAAGTGAAAGTCCGCACACTAGTGAGAGATAATTCAAAAATGAATATCAGTAAAATAAAAAAGAGACCATTATGCACACTCTCTCAGCACTACATACAGATAAATTGCGGAGAAATGCATCCTATTGATGTCTCAAGAACAAACCAGTACATCTATAGCAGTCGAGATGGAGAATTTGTCAGGAGATTTGAAGCGTAATAGGAGAGTCAAAGAAATCATTTCATCAGTCACTATTAGTTTCAGTGTGGGTTTAACATATCATACCAGCAGTACATGCAGAGCTGGCAGCACCGGCCGAGATCACTGCATCTGGAGGTATAACGTTTTGTCGCTGGAACAAATCGATAATACGGGGGACCCACTCATCCTTCTGTTCACGATGCCCAAGCCTGCACAAGGATGAATGTTCAATCCTCAGGATGATAAGACATCTAAATATTGAGATATGAAAGAGCTTCAAAGAATGCAAGGTGAAAACCTCCCATAACCGCCAAAGCCCCACCTAAACACATAAAATGGCAAATCAATATTAAGGAAGGAGAGAATTTGAAAATATAAATATAGCCTGAGGGATACTCACGTGTAAACACAGCCTTTTGAATCCGCTGCCACTATAAGCCCAGAACAAACCGCAGTAAGCATGAGAGTGCACAATCTGAAGACCGATTGCAGAAACAATATAAGGTGCGAGCAAATGAGAATAGAAATGGTAATATTACCTGTGTGGTTTGTTCCACAAGCAACTTTCGTGACAGTTGATTGAGAGAATGCAGCTATAGCTTTCGGTCTAGGTTGAGCCTCATAAGCAAGCTTGACTGAGCTATCTTTGGTATTGTGCTGCATTTTTAATGATTATCCACATGATTAAATCAGATCCTTTCCGAGATTCTGCTCGACTCAAATAATATGTATTGAGAGGAGGATAATAAAAACTGCGATCAAGCATAACATTATGAGTTTTGAAAATGCTAAGGGTGTTAGAATCAACAATAAGCTTGTCAAATGCACACATTAAATCACATAATTTTTCAAATGTATAGGTCCATGTAACATATAAAAGTATACCTCATTATCTGTACCATGTCCTAGCTGACCGTATTGAGGTAACCCTGCAGTCCTGTAAACCATAATGAGCGCGCAGGTGGATCACATGAACATGTTCACCAGTAACAAATAACAAAATGTTCATCGTATTAAAGCATTAAACCCTACAAAATGGAGGCTCCTTCAACAGACGATAGCCACACTGTGAAGTCAGCACCACAAGCAACACTGTGTACATCTGTAACCTGAGAACGAACAGGATAGGTCTCCACTTCTACAAAATAAAAGCAATAATAGATACAAGAACATGATACACTGTAGGATCTATGAAACTAACTATTCATTAAGAGAAAAGTAGGTGCCATTTGAAAAAAAAAACCATTAACTAGATATACCATTTTTTAAAGATCCAGAACCAAGCTGTCCATGTTTATTCCATCCAAAAGCTAGTGAAAGTCCCTCATCAGTTACAACCACAGAATGGCTTCTGCCCGATCCAGCTTTTACAATTTTGTATCTGAAACATAGATAACTCATGCATGAATCATCAGAAAAGAAACTTTTTTGTATTATATTTGAACGTCATCCTATATGCTTGGCATGATATAGGTCTCTAGACCATCAACATAGGAGGAAACTTCATCCTTCTTCTACCTTTACACTTACCACTGTAATACCAAATAAAACATCGAAATGCCTAACATCTAGTTGGGAGACAAAGACAGCTTGATTGAAGGTGAGCCACTGTAGTGGATGGATGATGCACTCCAGAAAGTGGGAAACTCAAAAAAAGACAACCTTTTACTAAGGTGATATCCTAAGAAGGTACTACCCAAGTATGAATACTCCATTACCTCCATACATACATATATATACCTCAACATGGGTCTTCAATGTTTCAATTTTGCATTTTGTTTTCAAATATATAACTACTGACTTAAAAAAGCATACATGGACAACACAACAGCCAAGTTATGGCCAACACAAAATTTTGCTTATGAGAGACATATTAAACTCAATGTCAGTAATGACTCACTTGGAGAGTTCAGATACTACAGTAGGTCTATCTCTTGAAAGCAAATCGCCATGTCCGAGCTGCCCCTTCTGTGCATCAAAGTTACAAAGTCAGCTTCTATATAGTATAAACAAAGGGTTTTTTTTTTACAGGAGTCATCATGCCTCATTGCGTCCCCATGTGTAGCATCTTCCTTCAACATCCAAAGCCAGACAATGGCATGATGCTACAGAAGCACAATAGCATTAGTCGGCATCATCATAACCAATAATTTTAAGGAAAAAAAAAAGAAACAGAAGAAGAAGAAAAAGGAATGCATAAGCTAATTTTATAACGACCTGAGCAATGAGAGAAATAAGGTGAAAAGGTTACTCACTGCAACCGGAAGCAACGAATCTAATGTCGACCCCGAGGAGAGGCCTGAGACGAGTGGGAGACACCAGATTTCCCTCCATCAGACCCTTCTTCCTGCCAACGATATCCAACTGCGTAGCGCCGCAGAAGAGCAGCTCTCCTCCCTTCTCCACCTTCTTCTCGGCCTCCACTTCCGCCATGGTTCAAGTTACGAGGGCTAAAAATTCAAATATGACGGGGGCGGTAACGGCTAGTTTTAGAGATCGGCGACGGCGAAATCGAAGAGGAAAACGAAACCCTAATTGGAGAAAAAGAGGGAGAAGATTGTTGTTGTTGGGTATAAAAAGCAAGCGTAAACATTTAATTTAATAAGAGAAAACAAGAAAAAGGGTTTTTGATTTGTTCGTTGCTGCTTCCGTCCGTCTCTCTTGCTTCCTTTTAGGCACTGGCATGGATAATAAATGTCCAAAAAAAGTAGTAGTCATATTTATTTATTATTATTATTATATTGCCTCCTCCCTTCTTTCAAGTAGTTCATACAACAAATTTTTGGGTAGACTGTGTCTATCATTTAACGGTGAACATCACTAATAGAGAGTCATCACGTGGAACGTTAAAAAATCAAAATTACACATGTCGATTTATCATTGATTTAAATTTTTTTTTTAATTTTTCAACGCATCACGTGACGACTCCCTATTGATGGTTTCCACCACCACGTAGTGGACACACTCTTTCTAAAAATCACTCCAATCAAACAATGTGGGTATCCCTATCCTTGTTTGTTCATTTGATTTCCAAAACTTGGTTAGATTTTGAATGATTATAAAAATGGGATGATACCAAGTCTCTGGATATTTTGTACCCAAACTAGTCTGATAATAATATTTTCATAGCCTGGCTGGTTATGTTTCTTAGGACTGTACCATGTACATGTTTCATCAATATAGGAGGAGATGAAAAATCAATACTTCATCCGTCCTCTAATATATATTGTTTATGATTAATTTGAGTAGATTAAAATAAATTAATGTTAGCAGCTGAACAAATTTAATGAGTAGATGGTTGGTGTTGTTTTAAAAAAATCCGTGTAAAAAATAAAGTTGGTAGATTATTACTGATGATGAATGATTTTTTTATTGATTATAATAAGAAAGTGATTAATGTTTGACGTTTTAAGATAGTTGTTGATATTAAATATGTATTGAAAATTGTTAAGTGACAAATAAAAATGAATAAAAAAATTTGATTACATGACATGTAAAAAAGGACAAAAAGAGTAATTAAGTATTGGTTTAACGGTTAAAAGTGTTGTCTAATGAAATGATACTTCATGCGCATAAATATATTGAAAATGTGAATAAATTGATTTGCAGTTAGTTGACATCACTATCGATATAAATAAGGTGTAAATGTGCACAAAAAATAATAATAATAACGAAAAAGTCAAGCTCGGCGGTAGTATGTGACGGCTGACTGTGAGCTAGAGATTTTGCTTATCTATTATAAATGTGGTAGAGAACTAGGAAACTGTTGGGTACTGAGAGTTCCAGCCTGTTTCTGCAACTTTAAAATAAGTGATTTTTCACTCACTCTTTTCATACAAGTTGAGAAAAAACTAGCTCCACATCAACCACATATTTTCCGGATATTAGAACTTAAAAATGTCAACTCAAACAAACAAAACCACATTTGCAAGTTACTTAAAGTGCCACCCAATCATGCTTAGCAACTCATTGACAACATCAAGTAGTCTCACGTGTCACACAGTAGCCATGTCATAAGTCTCCAAGGGTAGATATGTAAACAGTACTGATCTTAACTATTTACTACGTTTATTCTTTTTATGACTATTAATAGCGTTCTAAATTATACAAGCATGATAATCAGTGAGATTAATTAATTATCACGCTTCTCTTTAAGAAACGTAATAATGTGTTAACAAATATTCTCTTTGTTCTCTAATACATGTCGTTTAAGGTTAATTTGAATAAATTAAGATAAAGTTAATGCTAGCGGTTGAACAAATTTAATGAGTAAGTGGTACGTTGGTATTTTTTAAAAAAAAAATTCGTGCAAAAAGTAAAACTAGTAGATTATTACTGGTGATGAATATTTTTTTATTGATTATGATAAAGATGTCATTAATGTTTGACGTTTTAAGATAGTTGTTGACATTAAATACGCATTGAAAATTATTAAGTGACAAATAAAAGTGGACAAAAAAATTTGATTAAGTGAAATGTAAAAGATGACAGAGGGAGTATAAGACACAGTTTAAGTGTGACCCAATTTATTATCACGGATGAATCAAAATGCATTTTTTCTATGACGCTAGCTAAAGGTAGTGTGATAAAATACATATAATATAATATGGAATATTCATTGTAATAAAAAAATGACACAATTTAATTTAGGAAAAAAAGTTTGAATGATTTCTGAACTATAATTTTTATTCAATTGTGAATTGAAATACCATTGTTATCGAATAAAATGCAAATGGTTAATTTTCTTACGTAACATTTCAACACTGATTTCAAAAGGCCGTCCAATGAGATAGAATAAAAAAAGCAGATATTGACCCCAAAATCTCCTTTCGGACCCAGCCACCCAAATTGCTTCCTCGTTGGCCGAGATTATCACTTTTTTGGTTTTGTCAGAATCAAACCACACCACTTGATCAGGATTATCACTAAACCACAAAACTTGAAGCATCAGAGTCAGCAACAAATCACGACCTAAAGCTTATATGCACATCAAACTATTCTAAAACAAACAATGAGCTGTTCAGAACATACATCATCTCAGTAATCAAATCGTCACAAACAAATGAAAGCGATCAAACTTGTTCTTTCTGAAAACCCTTGCTTAATCCAAAACGCCTCACTTCAATTCCCGCTCTCAACTTGTTCACACGCCATGAACGCTGACTCAACCGGCACGTAAAAACAATCTCTCACCATCAGATGGCGGATTTAATTTTTTTTTCGGGGGTAAAATTATCTAATTAAAAATTAAAAAATTAGTTGAAATTAAGCATATAAATTATTTTATATATATATAATTTATTTTTTATTTTACATAGAAATAAGTATTTTAGGTGTGATTTGGGGGGCAGCCAACTCCATGGCACCCCGGTGGCTCCGCCTCTGCTCACCATTGTAGCTCCACTTGGCCGACCTCCGTTTTCTCAGCGTCGGTGGGCATAGTGTTGAGAGTTCTGACTAACTAACAAAAGAGAAAATAGTAAAGAGTACACAAGATTTAACGAGGTTCAGTAGTGTGCCTACGTCCTCGAGGGAAAAAGAGCGGCTGTATATTATTGTGAGCGTCGTCGTTGTCGTCGTACCATATTAGATTACAGTTATATGTTATTTATAATGGAAACCTATTCCTATACCGTACCACAGGCCTTTGGCCCCGCAACCGAAACCAACTTAATTCTGGCCCACAACTACTAACCTTGTTGTCACCAACTACTGAGATTCAGCCCTATATCAGAACTAGGAACTCTATGTACCCAGACCACGCAAGCTATGGACGCTTGGGACTTCCCAGCATCCCAAACTCTCACTTCCTTCACTGATCGTGATACTATATCAATGAGGGCTCCTTTAGCTCCTTGGTCGCGATCATATGTCCAGATCCGTCTGTATTTAGGAAAAATGATTAAGTATTAAATAAGACAAATAACATGATTTAAACTTGATATTTAAACAACTCAAATATATTTCAAGTTATTAATATAAGGTTCAATTTCTGAAATAAAGTTTATTCAAAACCTCAAAATAAAAGTTTAAAGCTTGTTTGAGCTGTAAAAATCCCATACTTGGCATTTTATCAATTTAAACTTATTTCAAATCCTATTTTAAGGTTTTCGCACCAAAGTTGTTTTAAAACCTCAAAATAAATATTTAAAACTTGTTTAAGTTATGAAAATGCTGAACTTGACATTTTATTAACTCAAACATATTTCAAACAGTATTTTGAAGGTTGTGTAACCAAAGATGGTTAAAAATCACAAAATAAAGGTTTGAAACTTATCTGAGTTGTGATAATGCCAAACTTGGTATTTTATCAACTCAAACAATTTTTAAATCCTATTTTCAAGGTTTTGGAACCAAATAAAATTTTGAAATTTTTTGAGTAGTGAAAATGTCAAACTTAGCATTTTATCAACTCAAACATGTTTCACATCTTATTTTCAAGGTTCTAGAACCAAAGTTGTTTCAAAACTTCAAAATAAAAGTTTGAATCATGTTTAAAATGTTAAAATTCCAATCTTGATATTTTATCAACACACATGTTTCAAGTCCTATTATCAAGGTTTTGTGTTAGGTTATGTCTTACAACATTTAAAGAAGTCATGAGTTAATGAAAACTTTCTTTAATTAGGATTTTCTAGTATTTTAGAAATCCTACCCTTACAAGGATTAGATATCATACCTTTACTAAGATTAGAAGTCATTGTCACATATATAAACTTAGTCAAAATTTAATTGAAAGACATATTAGAAAGCTAGCCACAAACTCTCTCATATTCTCTTCCTTGAAGTAATAAGATCTTTGCCTCTGCCTGTGGACAAAGGTCATTACTTGTTACATCCCACATTCTTCCTTAATTAGGGCTAAAACTCCTTACTTAGTGTCGAGACCTTTTGAGTGCAGATTCGCCGAATGAGGCAGCACACCAACACAAAACCCACCGCCGCACGGGGCGAGAAAGTGTGAGACAATATCGACAGTAAAGGATCAGAGCTGTTACTAATTAAGGAAGCTAAGGATCTCCCACCCAGTCGATGTGGGATGTAACATTCCTACCAAACCACGTAATTCTTGAGTGTTTGTTTATTCTCATTCATTATTCTAGTCAATATTCTGCTATGTGTACTCTAATAAAATGGTATCAGAGGTTAGGCTTTTGAGATGTTTACTTCGGTGTGGTTTGACGTTACACATTTCTATGGCAAGAACAATTTTGCAAGATGGAGAACAAAAATGAAGGCTTTGTTGCAGTGTGAGCGAATAGTGAGAATTTTGGATTATAAATATCCTAATGACATGACTTCTGCATCGATTGAGGAGATAGAAGGAGCGCTTGGAGCACTTTAGTTATTCTTGAATGACGAAGTTTTTCGAGAAGTCTCAGATGTAGAATCAACTAGTTATGAGAGAAATTGGATATTACTTTACAATAAGAAGACTTTAATTGGAGTGTTCAATGAAAATAACGTAAAATGACATCGTTTTATAGCGAAAGCACAATTAGATGCACCCAAGAATTTGCGCTTATGAAAATGCACAGGCAGCTACCAGCTCAATCACCCTCTAAACACGATTTGAAATTGTCCAAGAGACACATTTTCAGACCGCAATTTGACTTAAACAACCCATTTGAAAAAACTTTTTGAATGAGAGGCTATTCGGAAAAACTTTATTAACAAAAGGACCAATTTCAAAAAAATTCAGAGAAATGTCACATTTATCTTACCATAAGGAGCTTGATATGTTTATGATGTCTTTGAGCTTCAAATGCTACTCAATATCATTTCAGTTTACAAAACTATGGCCGCCTGCCAGTATTCTGGCTTTCAGAAATAAGTATAAAATTGGCACATCGATTCAGTGGTGTCATAGCATTGATACACAGCACAAATGAGCATGGTCACCATCCAGCGGCATAATTGTCTGCCACTTCCAGCGGTTTTGATAACATGATTTTTGTTTCTTTAACAACAATTGATAAGCAGAACTCGTCAATGATGTGCGTCTACCCACTTGAGAAGCCTTGCTTGTTAGCCAAAAAACAACATACAATCTTTCGCCTACGCAGTGTCTGAAAATAAGACGCAAAGATCAGTACAACCTTAAAGGTGAACCGTACTAGGTATTCATCAAAATTTACAAGCACATATGAATAAAGGAATACAACTTCGTTTGACTATAGGAGCATGTGTCAACAAATATAGTACATATATATTCGAGAAACCAGTCCACATAATACACAACCATTTTCATCATCCTGAAATATCTCAGCAGTTCAAACAACGCCGTAGCTTTATACAATTTTTTAGCCACTAGTTTGTCTTACAGGCATGACAAGCCCATATACCAATGTCAGTCACAGTAGTCGGACTCGCACATGAAGATTTCTTAAAATTTTTGCAGTCTTCAGGTTAATATTATGTATGATTTTTCGTCTCCTTGATTTTACTTTATGGGTCAGGTTAATGCTATAAGGACGCACTGCCAAGGCAATAAAACACATCTGCAAATGTCACAGCTATCTTACTACTACACCTGCTTAATCTCAGTGAATATTCATGCACACGAACAGGAATCATCTTGATCAAGCTCTTCATTAAATCTCCAAAAGAAAGACCATATGCACCATTTAACAATTCTTGAACAACGATTTTCTGAAATCAGCTGATTGCTTTGCATGCTAACTACGTGACAAACACTGTGATACGCTTTTAGGGTGTGTTTGGTTTAGGGAAAATTCGGTGGAAAGAAAAATTTGAGGGAAAGTGGATTCCCTCATAGAATCCATACCATTTTCTCTTGTTCGGTTTGAGGTAAAAAATGATGGAAAAATGCTAAAACATTCATTATTTTAAATTATTTTTTTATCCTATTTTTCATCTAATTTTCCTATAAAATTTTCTTCTCATTTTTTCACAAATTTTCCTTCTCATTTTCCTCCAAATTTTCCGTTCCACCAAATTTCCCCTAAACCAAACACACCCTTAAAGTTGTGACTGTTATTATTGTTAATGTACAACAACAGATACTGACACCACTATTTTCTTTGTCACCCAGGCACTGAGAGCTTCCTTTGTTTTCTCTAACAAACTAAAAGGAGTAACAAAGAATCAATACAAAATAAATTTACCACTCAAAACAGAAGTCTGAGCTCGAGCAATAAACAGGAAAAAATGGCAGTTGCAGCTATGAGGGTGTATTAAGATAATAAGACCAAAAGCAGATGCGACAAGTCAAAGTGTCAAACAAAACAAGGCAATTATGATAATAAACAAGGAGCTCACCGCCATCAGTAATGTTCTCTAGCAACTGAAGATGGGCCATAACTCGATCTCTTTCCTTAATAGCAAAGTCTCTTTCAGCAATAGCTACATCTCTCTCAACAACAGCCATATCTCGCTGAGCCAACACTGCCCTCTTCTCAGACAAGGCCAAGTTTCTTTCCCGAAATGCAGCATCTCTTTCAGAGACCATGACCATTATGTCTTTCATTGTCGGCCTTTGTTGCACCTATGCACAGGCCCATGAAAAGCCATTAGAAAATCCTCAAACAATATCTCTAGCCATTGTATCACATTGAACGAGCAGAAAAGTTATGAAGTACCTGATCTTGAAACGGTTTGTACTCTCCTTTGGGTAGTCCATATTGTAGACGTCCAGGCCCACCTTTATCCATCTGAAGGAAGGAAAGAGCACAGGAAGCACACCATATGTAAAAGGGTCAGTTTTGAACAAAGAAAATATGATATAAAAAAATGATGATGAAAATAGCAAGGAAGGTGAAAATTTTATGGAGAGTCTTTTTCCTCATTGTGTTTGGTTAGACCATGGAAAATGCTAGGGAGGTTTTTTTTTCTTCTGCATGTTCTCTGCACTACATACTTTACCAAGGCCGGCGATCAGGATGTCGATTGCACAGAACCCCAAGTGGACAAAGCCCCAAAATTCAGACGAAGTGGAGGCGACCCTCACAGAAATCTCCGACTTCTCGGCCCCTAATCCAGGCCAAGTGTCACCCGGCAGCGCCTCAACAGCCACCCTTCGCAGATTTTTGCCTCTTCCCTCCGAAGCAAGCGCGGCTGTAAACCCTAAAATTAACTGGTTGACAATAAATTTTAGTTTGATGGAAGGTTAAAGGCCCAAGCGTTATTGAGAATTTTCATACTATTTATTTGACATGTATGAGTAGGTTGTTCACTATACGGTTAAAATCGTTAACCGAAATTGGTTAACCGAAGATTTTAACCGCGGTTAATCGAATTCGATTAATCGAAAAATTTGGTTCGATTAACCGAAAAATTCAGTTCGGTTAATGGTTAAGGGTATTTTGATTCTCGATTAACCGGTTAACCGGTTAACCGATTAACCGATTAAAAATAAAAAAATTAATATTAATTAAAAAATATAAAAATTAAATCTGTGTCGTTCGTGTGTTCTCTTCTCTCGCTTCCCGATCTTCGCCCTAAGCCCTTCGCCCCTTCTTCTTGTCCTAATCTTACTGCCGCCTCAGCCCTCAAGCCTCGTCGCCTCAAAGCTCCGTCGGTCAACCATTCGTCGTTTCATCCAGATCCAGTGGTCGCATCATCTAATCGAAGCCCCAACATCCCATCGGTCAACCATTCATCCTGTTTTCCACCACCGTCGCCTCGCCTCGTTGCCCCGTCCGTCGCATCGTTGCCTCATCTTTCGTCGCCTCATCATCTAATCAGATCCGGTTTCATGTTTTCCACCACCGTCGCCTCGCCTCGTTGCCTCATCGTCTGTCGCCTCATCATCTAATCAGATCTAGTGGACTGCTGCGAAGTTCTCCAGATGGGAAATTTGTGTTGTTCATGTGCATCAGCCATCGAAGATTATTCCTACACGTAATGAGATTTTTTTTTGCTCTCTGTAGTTTCAATTTTCAATTGACTATTTTGCAGCAACACATTCATCTAACTGGCAGTCAGTGAGCTTGTGATTGTGTTGGATGTGTTAGAAATTTTTTTGCTGTTAATTTGTGTATTTTTTTCAACCATATTGAGTTTGGTGAATTTTTATGTGTTGAAGTGGGAAATATGCCGGAGAGTGGAGCAAACAAGGAAGTGGTGGTTGCGCATAGAAGGCAGGAGTGGGAGCAGACCAAGAAGCTGCTAAACTACTATGGGAATGTTTGCCGTAAAATGGAGGTGAATTTCCATGTCTTTTATTGTGGGTTGTATGTATCTAAGACATGTTGTAGTTGAGGCTATTGTTGTTGGCACTTTTAGTCATTTATTCTCATGTTTGTCATGAAGGTGTTTGATGAAATGTCTAAGATGAATTTGTTTTAGTTACTATGAAAGCAGTAATAGTCCTTTTATTGATAAAATCTAAGCTTATGCTACTTTCTGAAATCTTATGCGTTTGTCAAATTTGGTGTGTGTTTTGATCAATAGTAGTAGTTTCGCATCTGTTTATGCTTGCCATGTTTTTTATCAGTAGCAGCAGCCATTGATTATTGTTCATGCCTTTTTGTCTACTATCCTGTCATGGTTTTTATCGGTAGCAGCAGACATTGATCTAGTATATGATTGTTGGTGTTGTTTGTTTTGTGACAGACATGATAACATATAAAGATTTGCATAATCTCTTGGATTATATGCACAAGCTGGTGGATGACGATGACTTTATTTGGACTGAGATTCTTAAGGTAATTTTATCTAATTTCAACATAATATTGTTTAAATTTGACTAGATATCTTACTTGATCATTTGGAGCCATGTGGTCCTGTCATTGTTCTTCTGGTCATGAGAATGCTTTTATATGATCAAAATTTTGTTTTTGTGAATCACAGTTCATATGTTAATATTCACAGATTAGGAAATATGTTAGTATGTTAAACTATTTACATGAGCTGAAAAATATGTTAATGTAGACTATCTATAAAGGAGAAAAATATGTTATGTTTATTTTAAATCTGAAATATTCTATAATCTACCTGTTCTTGCAACAGGTTCTTGGATGCTTGCTACATCAAGTGGATGCGGACAATTGTTAGCTACATTTTGGAATTTCCCAGAATAGAGACAGACTAACATTCAGTTTTAATTGTCTAATTTCATCATTATTGTAAATGTATTTCAAATTTCAGATGTAAAAATTTCCTATAGTGGCTAGGCAGTAGCAATGTTTTTTATTTTCTGATTTGTTTTTGACAATTCGGTTAAAATCTCGGTTAATTCGGTTAATTTAACCGAATTAACCAAGTTTTCGGTTAATCGGTTAATCGGTTAAATTAACCAAAATTAACCGAATACTCGGTTAACCGAATACTCGGTTAACCGAAAATTCTGTTCGGTTAACGGTTAAGGAATTTTCTGGTCGGTTAATCGGTTCGGTTAACCGAATAAGAAATTCGGTCGGTTATTAACCGAATTTACACCCATAATACTGAGATTTATTAATAATATTATATTTAATTATTGTGACATGTGTTCATATTTGATTGATAGTTACAATTCAAATCATCTGATTTTGTTTAAAATTATTTGATGTTGAATTGGCATTATACTTACTTTCGTGCATGGGATAAGACAAATGTCCTACTAGCAATTAGAAAATTTCTTTATTATAATCTTTTATAACAAGCTAAATAATAATAATTTATATACATAAGTCAATTAGTTTAATTGAATTTATAACTTGTTTAAGTTATGATTTTATATTTTTCACTAAAGATGTGAGAGAGAATAAAATTAGATAAAAAATGATCATAATTCTATGTTATGATTTACAGAAAATTTGGGGAGGAGAAAATACTAAAAAATTAGGAGAAAAATAAATTTAATTATGTTTTATAATTTTTTTTATAGTTTTTTATCTCTAACCAAACACACAAAAATGGATTAAAATCTAGAAAGGTCTCTCATTTTCTTGTATTCCACAGCTTACCTAAACCAAACATAAGGTAAACATTGTATTGTGATACAGTTCTTCAAATGAGCTTTTCTCTTAACATATACTGTTGATTGATTATGATCTGCTTCTTGGCAGATAAGTTCATGAATGCGGCTGAAAAACAGACTCTATCTGGCACCTCAGTCGCTGTCACCAGAATGATCTCAAACAAATGAAACCGAACATCAAAATGAAGCTCTCTCCTACATATAGTGTCAAAATATGAAATTGATTGATGTTGGATGCCTATTGGTATTAGATTTAGGGAGAGTGAGGGTACGCAACAAGGTCAAGAACAACTTGAAATGTGTTAAAGATAAGGAAGATCGTCAATTCTGCGACCTCTATTTTGGCTGGGATGTTGAAGAATGTTGTTGTTGCCGCTGTCATAAAATAAATGGTGAAGCAAAAATGCATTCAGAAAACCGTGAGACTTGATGTGGTATGTTTATCTACGGAACATGATAATTTCTAATCAAATAATTTTAATCCTAAAAAAATTATTGTTTTGAATTAGTGGGCAACAATAGACAAATCTAATATAATCAATTGAGAAAAAAAATTGAATAAGAAAAAGTGAAATAACTAATATCTTCATTAATCAGATCATGTGACAACCAATAAAATATTAATAGTTGGCAATATGACTGGTTTTTGAAATGTAAAACTATGCAGTTTAGAGTATTGTAGTAAGGTGAATAAGATTATTTTTTGTTCTGGATGATAGGTCTTCTTACAAAAAATAAATCACTCTTCCATATGGGTTGACTTAGTTCAAAATAAGACTTTAATGAAGTTAGACGTAGTGCGAAATATTAGATATACTTAAGAAGGTTCACAAGGTCTGAGAAATATTCGAATAGGAGACTAAGTTCTTTAGTTTGATCAAAAGTTCAAAGAAGACTGATCGAAGTAGGAATACATGAAAAAGCACACAATTCGAGTTTGATGTTGGCCCTAACATCAAGATGCCACCGATAAGAAAGTAAGAATTAGACATTGAGGAGGAGCGTTGAATGTTAATGTCAAATTACATTAAAGTGAAGTAGCTCAAAATATGACGCTAGCCTAAGAAAAGTGCAAGACGAGACCAAAAGAAAGAGCCAATAGAAGGGAAAGTAAGAAAAGGGTATGAAGCTTTCTAGAATCTTATGGAGAGTCTAACGAAGAGAATATGTTAGGAATATATAAAGAAAATTGAAAAGCCATAATTATTAGATTTTGCATGGAATACATCTCAACTATCCATTTCCTTATGAAAGTAGTATAAATACTCTATGTATCTTCATTGATAATCCTTTTAATAAATAAAAGTGAGTATTTGAGTAAGGTGTTAGCTTCCTATAAATTACATTCTCTAATATCTATCTCTATTTTTAATAATTTTTTCAGATTTATATATAAATAATAATCAAAACAAAACTACAAGCAAAATTAGTATTCAAATTTTATTTTTTATTAAATAAATATAGTATTTTTTAAAAAATTAATAAACATATGTCACAAATATTTTTTGCACAGAAACTCGGATTATCCCGGGATGGCCTTATTATTTAACACACATATTTATGAAAGAAATATTATGCTTTCCCGAAAAAAAATATTTCCAACATTTTTTTTGTAAGAATCCAACAATAAAAATTCAGTATCCATTTGACAAACAAGAAAAGCAAAATAAAATAGTATACTAGTTAAAAAAGATAGCTAAGAATGTTGCAGCAGTTCATGTTTAAATCATACTCTTGCTCACATACTTCGTTGTGTAAAACTAGCATAGTTTAAAGAAGTGGCATTTGGCCAAACTAAAATTTCAAACCAAAAATAATAGTAGAAAAAATAAACTATGTCGGTATACTAGTAGAATAAGTGACGAAGATAAATAGTCAACAACATTAGCACATGATACAGTAAACATAATGGAATCGATATGTGAGATGCAGTTGGCGGAACCGAAACACTCACTCACCCGTGAAGCTGTGTTTTTGGAGCAACTTGAGCGAACAAACTGAAAAATGTCACAAATCCTAAATTAGACGGAAAATATAGGGGGAAAGGAATATGAATACAAATACAAGAGTATCAAAATATTAACAAATCAAATTTGAATTTCAAGGGGATTGAGTAGACCACTCAAAGGAACGTTAATGACATGTCTGTGATAAGTTATTACCTCAAATTTAAATTTTTTACATTTTTTTTATTTATTTGTTTTCTTCCTATTATATGATGTTTTTTGGTTTGTTTACATTCTCTAGTTTTATTAAAGAAAACTATAATTGTGAACTATGGTTATAAAATCTCTATTATGAACAATAATTTTTTTAAGTAAATCGTTCTTTGAAACTGCAACAATACTATTGAATTCTGTTGTTTGAAATAATTATTTCTTTTATAAAAATAGATAATCAAGACTATGAGCTAGGATTTGTTGAGTTAAGAACCAGAATTAGCTACCTCAATTTTGGAGTACTAAGAAGTCACTAAGCCACATGACAAGAAATATTGCCCAAAGGTTCCAATTGCTTAATTTGTTGAGTTCTTCAAGAGTATCGGCCTATACTACAAAACTCAAGAGAACAAATCTCAGCCTAATATTAATGATCTTGAAGAACATCTTTGAGAGCAACTATAGTTAAATGATAATGAGAACTTTTTTAATGAAGATTTCACAATTAAAGATTTCTCTAGCATGATACATGATTTGATGGATGACTTAAAGCTTGGTACACACAAGGAAGGGATTGAAGAACCTAAAGAGAAGTTGAAAGAAACCTCTGATGCATAAACTATGATCCTAAGAGAAGGCATGGAGGTTGGTATACCTAAGGATGTGTTTTTTCATAAAAGGATGTCTTGTTATTGATCTTTTAAATAATATTTTGATCTATATCACCAAAGTTGAGAGGAGTCTTTGAGATGATGTTATGCATGTTCACTAAGAAAGACGTCTTAAGAAGAAGATTCGCCTTCTTTAACAAGCCTACATAAGAAAAAGTCACATCTCTAGAATTGTTGACATATACATTGCACCGAAATATATTGGCTTAGGCCAAAATGTTGCTTTCATTGATCCAGTGAAACGCAAAGGTAATGCAAAGTAATGTATTACCTTAAGTCATTGCTACTAACAAATGTAACACACAATTTTAGCAATGACACATTTTTTCTGCAATAATAAAACGTTTAGGCAATGTTTGTTTTACAGCAATGACACATTTTTTCTGCAATAATAAAACGTTTAGGCAATGTTTGTTTTACATTGCCTTTCTGTGTTGATGATACTTATTTGCAAGACATTTGTTGAGCATTGCATTCGATAGCAGCGATAACTTTATGTAAAATACAAATTTGTATTGCCTCTATGTTGCATTAGATTTAAGAAAACACAACTAAATATTCAAAAATAACAAATTTGACAATGTTACCTAGACCTGGACATATATTAAGAAATTTATTCAAAAAATAAATTAGATATTAAAAAAATCAACTAACATTTGTGAAATTAGATTATTATATTATTTAAAACAAGTGATATATTTACAAAATTTATGACTAGGTCACTTTTGACAACACCATTTGCTTGTGGTGGCATAGCTCCTTGCCTTTTCCCTTCTGCATTCTCTTTTCTCCCAGTTAAGACATTTTAATTTTCTCCTTTGCAGTTCCATAATTTAAATTATCTTTCACAAACTCTCATTTGTTGTTACAAGTATCATGATTCTGAGACAACCTTCATGAACAAATATAAAATTCAAAATCAATAATTACCTATTTGTATATATAAAATAAAAACTATACTATAAATGAAACTATTAGGAAAGCTAGAAGATATGTGTCTCATACTATGAGTACAAATCTATATAATGCATGAAATAAATATGCACAACGTTAATGTAGAATAACCATGAGTGCAAACCTCCATAACGAGTGTAAAATTGAACCATAAAAATATGATAAAAAAAGATTGGAGATGTATAAGAAATATAAAATGCAAAATAATAAACCTATTTCAATAAAGTTTAGACATAATAAGTAGTTAGAATGAGCAAACTTTCAGCAAGCATATTTCAGCAAAACAATAAAAGCAAAGATAGTGAGCAGTTTGTATGAGAAGTTTTAAAGGGTTCATGCTAAATATATCTTGGCTAACCTATAAATGGGATATGAAGATTTTTTACTGAGAGTTTTAGGACATAGCTGTAAAAACCGTTGTTAAAAGAGCCGAACATGGGATAAAAGTTGTAAAGAATAACAATGTCAAGATTGAATATGTAAACTAAATCTAGGCCTCCTAAAAACAGCAATCAATACATTTGGACTAAGAAACAATCCATAAATTAAACTTTTTATGCAAAAATCACATATGAACAAACAAACCAAAATAAAGATATTACAAGGTTAGCCTAATGTTAATCTTTTGTAGCAAGTACCCAAGTACCATGGATTCATCAAATAGAAATTCAAACGCATGACATGTCAGAAAAGAAAATATAACAAAAAGAATAGCAAAGAAATGATTACTATTTTACTATTTTCTTTCATACTATTGTTATTGATTGCAGGTATCATTTTTGATGTACTTATACCAACAAGACAAAAAAAATCCATCTTCCGACCTTTCAATCATCTGTCGACCAGTTACCAACACCGTCGTTGAGAGTGTAATAATGCAAATAAATTTTATATCTTCCTCACTAATAAGTAGCCAGTAAGGGTTGAATCCACGAGGATAAAAACCTATAAAGTTAGTGATTAATACAAACAAAATAAAAACAAGGAATAGGTTGAAGTTTTGTGAATTTGGTACCTGCAAAACTAAGAAGAGAAAAGAACCAGATGGACAAAAGCACTTACTTGAGATTCTGTTGGTCATTGATACTAAAGATAAAAGTCATGTGATGAACCGAACTCAGCATAATATACAACCTTATGCACTACAACACTGTGATAAGGCTTAAACAATAATCAGTCATACCATAATTCATCATACCCTTTAGCCAATAATATAAATTATAAATGTCAATCATGTGAGGCAAGCATATATGAAAGACATACGCATCAACGGGCAATGGTAGAGAGTTTAGTTTAGGCAATCTAGCTCACGCATACCTAGAGTATGTTTATCACATAAATAAGTACAACATATTTTTATTTGCTATTCGTATACTTGATATACGCCCAAAGATTCACAATTATATCAGTGGTAAGAAAATTATGCAACCACGCATTCATTCATTTTTTAGCAACTTAGATTTTTATTCAGGCCAACTCGCCAGCAAACCAAAGATCTGAAGGACATACAACAAAGAGGCAAATTAAGAGAGCCTACTATCAGAAGTATGGGATGCATCTAGCCTTATGGTTATACGGACCTCCAATGAGAACTCCACTGGAGAAGAAGCCACCTTCGAGCCTAGGTCCAGGGCATACCTTTCCAAGCTATCTACAATGAGTTTGGTTTCCCTGAAGTTCTGAACCACCTCAGTTCCTTGGATTTTCTCCCAAAGCTGCTGAAGGATGTAAGAGCAAGGCCATGGACAATCCTCCTCCCCTTTCATCACCATGAACAATACTTTAGAGTTACATTGAAGTTGAGCAACATGAAGTCCCTACTCCTTGACCAAAGGAAGACTGCTTCAAACTCTGCCACGATGCTTGAGCAAGAGTTCCCCAAATCCACTACAATCATAAGCCTCGGTGCATCAGATGGATCGCGAACTGCACCCACTCCCTCTCGAGTAGCCACGAGGACTTGAAGAGCCATCCATGTTTAACATGCGGCCGGGCATTTGCTCCCATGTAATCCATCTCACCCGATGAGACAGAATAGGCCTCAAGACTGAGCAGAGGCTCTCTATGGACTGAATTCTTGAAGGCGACGAAGGAGCCTTTGGAACAAAAGAGAGGATAACCTGATCATCCAAGATTTGACAGCATGTAGAGGCGATTAATGGGACAAAACCTCCTCATGAATTCTCCTATTACACTCACACCAAATCTCCAGTGGCCAGACTCGACCACCATGAGCACCACAAACTTAAACTAAGACTTAACTGTACTCCAACGAAGCCAGCTCCACCCGAGTTGATAAAAGTTTGAGACTCTTACTTTATCAAGGAATACCCTAGTGCATCCCAAACTGACCTAGCAAGATCACTCTGAAAAGAGAGGTCGTGATGATATCATCTACGTCCGTACCGCTCCTCGTGGACAAGAAACTAATTGTTGAGAATCTATTGAAGCTCAATAAACTTAGCATCATAATACTATCTTTATTATGGAGAATAATCTCACAACAATAATGCACAAATCATTACACCTAAACTACATTAGGGAAATTAGCCCACATGGCTATGGAAAAACACATAATCAAATGAGTATCAACAACTTCACAAACCTTAATTCCTTCCTTCGTTTGTTGCAGTCCTTCACTGATGACTTTGAGTCTGAAACCCCAAGAGAATCTCATATTTGATGTTGCACTCAGTACAGGACACAATGCAGTACACTTAAATGAGGTGGGGGGGGGGGGGGTGAAGATGTCCTTATATAACCAAATTTGACATAAATCTTTTGCAACAAAGATCTGCATGAATTGTGAAATATCTTCTTAATAATATCTCTTAGAAGTCTTTGGATACTTAAACTTGATAAAGATGAAAATAAAAAACTAGAATTCAGGAGTTGAATGTCAAGAAATGAGAAAAGAAGCTTGATTGGTCAATTGAGACTATAAAGCACCAATTAGAACAACTGACAACAGAGATCATGGACATAAAGGCAGAAAAAGAGTCGTTTACATTCAAAAACTTAGGTAAATATATTCACCAAGGTTAATACTTGTAATCTAACTAGTGGAGTGCAAGTACCAGAGGCCGAGAGTGAAGAAAATTAAGAATATGACGACATGACACAGCAGCTGAGCACTAAACTGCGCACAAAGGGGAAATTACCTGATCGCACAGTCAGCCTAAAAGATGAATAATTTACTGAACCGTGCGCCACACTAAGGGTAAAGGAGAAATTCAGTACGCACTTGACCTGTCCAAAAGAATTGACAATTAGTGAGTCGTGCACACCAAGCAAGGAAGCCAAGCATTTGGCTAGTTCACTAACCAAAAGAAATTGCCAGTTTTGGACGAGCTCTTCAAGCCCATCACTCCAAAACGTGAGAGGCCTCAGATGTATCTCATTTGGCAACAATTTAATAAAATAAATTATATCATTAGCACATAAAAAATGACATCTTTTAATAACCAAACAACGTTATTTTCGCACACAAATCTAAGTCTGATAATAATATTAGTTTTGGAATGTAATGGTGAATTTTATTTTAAAAAATCGGTCTTTTTTTTTTCATCGCACACTTTTTAGAAATCATGGTAATTCTGATCGTAATTGGGTAAGCGGTGATAGTTCAGACCGCTTGTGTGTTTTTCCTTTTTTGAGTTTGTAGTCTTTTATAACTTTTCCAATTTTATATTGATAAATTTGAAATAGACAGAGAATTTGAAAGTAGTTAGCGGGGAGCTGCGATTTCCAGTTTCAGGGTGGAAGAAGAAAATGTGGGCGTCTCATTCTCTGACTCTGACTCAGACTCAAACCCTAGTCTGAAATACACAACAAGCGATGAAGTCAGTGAAGCAGCTCAAGCTGTCCGTGCCGGCCCAGCAAACCCCCATCACCAGTTTCTTGTAAGCCTTTCCTTCTGATTCACTTCATTGTCTCTAATTCCATCTCTCTATACTATACCCATCGCTGTTGCTTTTCTCAGGACCGCCAGCGGAACATTTCAGGAGGGAGATCTTCTACTCAACCACAAGGGTTTGCGCCTCGTATCCCAACCAAAGGACAACGAGTCTCCTGTAAGCCTTTTGCTCCTGTATCTAAACATACTTGTTGTTTTACCTATTTGTGAAACCTGGGGGCTTATAGAATTTCTGATCATTCTGGATATGCTTGAACTTATGTATCAACCCAACAACCTCAATATTATTTTTTTTAATCAATTAGGCCGGCCCTGCTCACTGGCTTTTCTGCTGCATCCACAGGTTTCAGATGCCAAAGACATCGATATCACATTAGAAGATCTCGAGACTGTGAAAGTTATCGGAAAGGGAAGTGGGGGTGTAGTTCAACTTGTACGCCATAAATGGGTGGGAAATTTGTTCGCCCTTAAGGTCAGTGAAACCAAGGTGTTCGTTCATCCTTCTAAATTATTCTTACTATGTTATTGTCTCGGTTGGAGAGAATCGTTGGTCAAATGGATGCATCCATTTAGTGTTTCCTTTTCAAAAGCCGGTTTCCCTACCCCTCTAGCTGGTTTAGGATTCATCGTATACTTTCATGTCTGACATAATGGTATCAGTTTTATAGTTGTACTTCGCATGAAGGCGTACTAAAATAATTTTGGTTTCCAAAATTACAGGTAATCCAGATGAATATACAGGAAGAGTTTCGCAAACAGATTGTCCAGGAATTGAAAATAAATCAAGGCTCACAATGTCCTCATATTGTTGTCTGTCATCACTCTTTCTATCACAATGGTGCAATATCCCTTGTTTTGGAGTACATGGATCGCGGATCACTTGCAGATGTTATCAAACAAGTCAAAACTATTCTTGAACCGTACCTAGCAAATGTCTGTAAACAGGTGATATATTCTTCTATACTCTTTGATTCGTAATGTGGAGCTACCTTAAGAAGTTAACCAATATTCCACTGTCAATTGTGAACTGAAGTATTTGTGTGGTTCAGGTTTTGCAAGGGCTCGTGTACTTACACCATGAAAGACATGTTATCCACAGGGATATCAAGCCTTCTAATTTGCTGGTAAATCACAAGGGTGAAGTAAAGATCACTGATTTTGGAGTGAGTGCAATGCTTGCAAGTTCCATGGGCCAAAGAGACACGTTCGTTGGAACTTACAACTACATGTCGGTATGTGACATTATCTATAGTAATCATGCTTTGAAAATAACAGAGCGAAATAGCCTGCTTAATGTCCACTTTGCTAATTGTAATGATCATCGGTTTCAGCCTGAAAGGATTAGCGGAAAAACTTATGACTATAGCAGTGATATTTGGAGCTTGGGCTTGGTAATATTAGAATGCGCCATTGGACATTTTCCCTATCTGCAGTCTGAAGATCAACAGTCTTGGCCTAGCTTTTATGAGCTACTGGGAACAATAGTTGAAAGCCCGCCTCCATCAGCTCCACCAGATCAGTTCTCCCCTGAGTTTTGTTCATTCATATCTTCATGGTAACAATAATACCTGTGTGCAAGTATCTGATACTATCTCCGATATTTTATATGGAAATTAGTTTTTTGAAGATCATGCATAAGTAAAGTTGACATGGTATTACACAACTACTTTCAGTAGAGGCTTTTGTTTATATTAAGTTTGACATAACTACATGAGGTATTGTGAAACTCTGGTTATGAGATCTTATGATGAACACTTAATGAAATGCTAGCTTTGCACATTACATATGTTCTGGGTCAAAAGTGTCTCAGATTAATTACTGTGTTTTTCAACTTCTTTTTGCTTACATATTCCCTTTGAAATAGACTTGAAGACTGTGATTTCAGCTGTGTATTTTCTAATTGCTAAAGACATTGTTTCTTAACTTAGTGTCTATTCTTGTTGCACTGACATTTTCTGTTGTATGTATGTGGTGCATTTGCAGCATTCAGAAGGATCCTCGAGATAGACTGTCCTCACTTGAGCTCCTGGTCAGTGGGCATTGCTGTTTTTGAAAAATCTTTCACCTTTAATGTCTTGCACACTCTTGTTTAATAAGTTTTGAAAACTTTATGGTGGTTGCAGAGTCATCCTTTCATCAAGAAGTTTGAAGACAAGGACGTCAATCTTGGTGTTCTGTTTGGAAGCTTGGAGCCTCCGGTCAGCCTGGCTAGGTAGGAAAGAGAGTGAGAAAAGCCTCCATATCCATGCCCCATGGATCCTTTTTAAAACACAGTGAGAGAAGAAGAAGTTTTCATATTGATGAGTGAATGAATGTATTTTTGAGCTACTCTTACTAGGACACATTGATACATATCCATTCGCATATCTGATGATGTTTATAGTAGTAACTGGAGATAATACATAGACAACAACTGCTTCGTTTTGTTTGAATTTTTACCTCGGATCCATGTATCAAATGTTGTTCGGATTCTCGTTGTGGCCCCATAGATCAGGGTTCAAGTTTTTGGCCAAGGAGTTTTTTTATTTTTTGTAGTTAAAGTAATAAAAATATCCAGTTATGCAACTTCAGATCAACTACTCTAAATCATACAGCATGAATGAAATACGAAGATAACAACTTGTTAGCAACACGTCCACCCATCATGATGTTGTGTTGTATGCAAGCCTGCTTGTTATAAGAAAGAGGAGGTGATGTAGTTGAGCCACTTAGAAAACATGTCCCTCAGATCAGCTCTACTTCATGTCATTTGCATGTTGGTTATGATTATAGTAAGCTTCGGGATTCAAGTGGTCTTACAGTCCATGGCACCCCCAGAGCTGCAAAATGTTGCTGCTTCGTTGCTGCATGGGATTGAGGCCAAAGAGTCGCACGCGGAGGAGGAAGCAGATTATGGCCACTGGAGTCCTGCACCGTATTTTCCTGGAGGTGATTATGGATCTGTACCTCATTAATAAATGCTCCTATACATGAGACTACTCTCGATGTCCCTGCTCAAGTGGCGTGCCTGCACTATATATAGTAGTAGTGTTTGAAGGTTTATTTTGGAAGCATGGGGCTAGCCTTCTCTAGACAGGAGATTTTTGTACTAAACACAATATGGCTGTGGCCTATGCTTACAGAGTGATGCCAGTTTACCTTTGTAAATTACATTTTCCTCTTCATTTTATTTCTTGCTGATTCTCTGTCATAAGAAGCTGCAGAGAAATAGGGAACTTAGCAAACAGTAAAGACGAGATGTGGTTTTGGAAGTGGACTAAAAAGCTAGAAAGGACGAGTCCCAGGATGATCAATTTGGTCCTGAGCGCTGCATCACCTGCCTATGAAATTGCAAGGAAGGTGTTCCTTATAGAGGCAACTGCATCAACTGAAATTGCAAAGAGCATCAGCTGCTCAGGACAGGCAGTCTAATCTATTAGGAACATTGACTGCTCTCATCAAAATTTGCATTCTGCAAGCTGAATAATCGTAATTGCTGAAAGCCTGACACCACTTGGGGTCATTTTCTCAACAGGGAACAGGAGGGTTTGAAAAACAGTGAACAAAGTCTTCAAGCCACACAACTTAGCACATCCAAATGCAATTGAATGATGCCTTGAAGCATAAAAGGACAGTAACAGGCCAGCATCAGCAATTTGCCGTTCGCAGCCTCAAATCCTAAAATTTTGAACAAGAAATAATAACCTTTTGTAACATACAGATCAGAATCACACAACACCATGCATTTGATTTCAGAGAATAAATTCAGCGACAAAAACTAACAGTTTCAAGGTCCTTATGTATAGCTGGGTTCACAGTCCATGTTTTTAAAAGTTTTGATCTTCTACTGAGGGGGGCAAGCTACAGAAACGATGTATTTAGCAATGAGTCTTGTACTTAAGCAGTCACTATATGGCACAATGTAGCTTCCAAAATATTTCTGGCTCTCATTCCAGTTCCCCACTTTCCTATACAGACGTACCTCTGTGTGCTATGCAGTTGATCAACGTGGAATAACCAGTGTGTGAGGTAATTACCTGTTTCAAGGTGAGAAAAAAAAAGACACATGTTAGTCATATCCATGCAGTCAGTGTTACTTGTATTATCACACAAGTTGTTATTATATTATCAACGGAATAAACGAATCTTAGTCACATAATGTTTATTTTGCCCACAAAAGCATGGTCTGTGCCCTCTTATTTTCAGCTGACTCCTAAAATGCATGAAGAAGAGTGCAAGAGTTTCATCAAACTAGTTTAAATCCTTTATTCATTTAGCCAAAATCTCATTCATATCTAGTTTACTCACCTAAATAGCTAGTAAAATGGTAGCTAAGTCACACACAAGGGATGTTTAGCTACCATTTGTAGCATTAGAATATGTCTGAGTTACAAAAATTAGATTATACTGAAGAAGAGCCAAAGGTTGGACTAAAATGAATCTTGTATAAATACATGGCTGGTACTTACATCAGGTGGATAGTTGTTGGACCAGAAACTGCAGCAACTTTCAGGGCACGCTGTGCTACATTTTTGTAGAGCCCCTTCAGTTCATTCTTCATGCGGCGTGCCTCACTTCGCTCTTCCTTAACCGCAGTCTGATGAAAAAGGATTTTCCATTAACATATAAACATAGATGGCAAGTTCAATGTTGATTTATTTCTTACATCCTGAAGGATGACACAACCCAGTTTAGAACAAACATTTGAACTCATATCGCACACTTTTCATATCAGCCAAACCTTACATGCAAATAAAAAGGGGGATAAGTCTAAAACATGAAAATTTTAAATGACAAATTCCCAGAGGGCACCATGGATACCTTGCGCAGTTTCTTTTCTTCCTTTGTCTCTTGACCGCCTTTCTTTCTCCTTAATGGTTCAACATTCTTGCTACCTAAGTGATTATTCCACCTCCGGGTAAGAAACCCAAGGGGATCTTTGCTTTTCCTTGGAGGGAGATCATGTTGTTTGGGTTACTTGATACATCAGCTACATTAACTGAATATTTTTTCTTCCTACTGCCTGGTGCTTCAATTTTGACAAAATTGTCTCACAATCCCACACTTCTGATTCATTACTACTTTCCTCAATAAGAACCAAATTGTCATTTCCATTCTCATCCTCATTCTCGTACTTCTCAGCATATTCAGTGCACCTACGGATTATATCACTTGCTGATTTCAAGATCTCTTCTGGCAGCTTACCATCCAGCAATAAATCTGCTGGAGCTTTATATTGGTCACCAAATTCACTTTCATCAATTGCACTATCTTTAAGGACATGGTTAAATCTATCTGTAAGATTGTCCTCTTCTTCAGCCGTAGGCCTTCCACAATAATCATCATCTTCATCTGACCCATATTCTTGGCTTTCCAGACAGTTAGAGCCAAGGAACAATATGAACGATAAAACCTGTCAGTAAAAACTTCAGCATGCTCTGAAGGCTCAAATTTTGTCCACAGTTGCAGACATAAGACGGAGAGGGATATATCTCTGATATTATTTCTTTCAGGTATGCTGAGACATTCAAATTGCATACTTTGTTGCATATAAACAAATTTGAGGCCTTGGACCATGTCACGTCCACTAGTAAGAAAACGCCACGAAGTGAGGTCTTGGGCCATGACACTATACTTCCAATCCAGTCCTACCTGATTTTAAGTATCTTCATCTTTTTCATAAACATGCAACTGATAGCATTATTTTATCAACACAAACCTATCTTGATAAGAAAACAAAAGTACTAAAGTTGACAAATAAAATAAAGGGAAAACATCACTAACCAGTTCAAACTGATCATCTAAAAGTCTATTGACTCTCTGCTTTTTGTCATCAGAAACAGTCCCCGATTCTTGATTTCGCACTTCAACAATATTGTCAATCCCAGAAGTATTTTCATCTAAATGAATATTACTCAGTTGATGGACTTGTCCCGCGGACCGAAGCCTAGAAGCACAGTTCTCACTCTAAATAGAAGATTAGGGCTTCTGTTTAGAAGATGTAATGTGACGTTAATTCTTCAACAGGATTGAAGACAGAGGACGAGAGGAGGGTCATCTCGGAGCCTCAAATCCTAAACTTAAATTGTTAAGCTCCTTTGAATATGAGCTTGTATCATAAGCCGCCGGCTGATATCCAACTGATGTGGAGCGAAATCAGAGTTTGAATATTCTCATATTCCCAAATAGTTAAAGGGGTAAGGAGTATTTTTTTGCATAAATAAGACGTATTCCTCCTTATTCATAGCATTGACATTATTATTACACATTACTCTTGAAAATGGCTGATACATGTGAAGGCGTGTGCGTACTGAAAAGCTAAATAAATTTGATAATGATAAATCTACCTTTTAACGGTTTGCATTTTATTTTTAAAAATTATAATAGTTTAAATCGCAATGGCTTAAGATGTTACGCAAAAACTTCTAAAAAATTTCTCTAATAAAAAAGGTTGGATTAAATTTGGGCGCCTACCTTTTCACCCGGACAAGGAAAATTGTACACTGATCATACCACTTGCAAATAAATTCAATATCAGATGCCAAGGCTGTGCAATCACAAAATCCAGAACAATAAAATAACGTTATCTGAAAAGCATCAACACATACATGTTGCTTGCAAAATACTTGAAAGAATAATATAGCAGCAAATAGGATATTACCTGTTGCAAGTAGCAACTTGCGAGAGCCCCCACACAGGCTGGTCCCAGCTTAATTGGCCAGATAGTTATGGTTTCATTGAATGTGGTGAGTCCCAACAAGATGGGGTTGAATGAATAATGGCGAGATTGTTTCTTCCATGTCCCAGACAGGTTCCCATTTCCTCACTTATCTTCTTCTTTTTCAGCATCTTTTATGCAGATTTAGACAAGGATGAATATAATAACAAAAATGAGTCGTCAGATGAGACCCACGACTGCAAACATATCTCACTTGAGATCCACAAATCAAATATTATAGTTGATTTGGTTGTGACGCAAATCACCAAGATTGACCCTCCATTGGGTCTCGGGTTCAAATCCTAACTTATACCAACTTGACGCTTATTCTTTGAAACATTCGGGAGGCTTGGCAGTCGGGGAGTGTGTGGAGTCTCTCTCCGGAGTTTAAGCCTATCCCGAAGGGGGTACGGTTCTCCGGATTCAAAAAAAAAAACAACACAAATCAAATATTACTGCACGAATATTGTGATTCCAATTCTAACATCAAAGTTGACATGAAAAATAATAGCAAAACTATTTTTAATATTTGATATTTTAACATATCATAAATAATTTTATCGAAATTACAATTAAACTATACGTAATTTTATTAGTTTATCATGAAATCTATGGTTAGGTTCAACTGAAGCTGTAAAATATTAAAAAGTAATACCAAAAAATTTTTTTAAATAAAAAGCTAAAAAGATGCCTTCAACTATCATTATTTTTCAAATTACACTAAAACTACATTATTTTATATCTAATTAAATCATGTCATTTTATTCACATAACTAGAAATACGATTTTTCATACCCAACTAATCTTAATTCGTAAACCACCAAACTGAAATAATTTAAACAAAAATCTATTTGGTGAGGTTTTTGATTGAACAAGGAACCAAACTAGAAATGGCAGCAAAATCTTTTCATTAACTCACAGATTTTACAGGTATGGAGAAAACGTGACATAAAATGGATAAAAGCAAAGGTCGTAAGTCATAACCCGAAACTAAGGCGAAGGGTTAAACAAGTCTTGATCTTTTGGTCCCTACGGATGAATGGGGGCTGATCATCTGTGGGACAGTAAACCCATCGTCAATCAGCGACTTTCTGCTATCAGTAGCTTTCATGCTCGTGGTCTCTTTGCAGGCGACCGGTGCGTATGAGGAGGGGTAATGTGGAACCTGGGGAAAGGGCGGAGATATGGACGGAACTTGGGACGCCCAGCTCTCAGGAAACAAGGAACCCATCAGATCACTGTGACCCAGTACATCAGCGTCCATGAACGGCAGAAGCAGGCCATCGTCGTATTGCTTCATGAATTTCCACACCAGCAAAGTTAGTTAGTTACATGTAGCAAGCAGCAGGTGCAGAATTAAAAGATGCAGAGAATGAAAAGGCCTCGACTCTCCAAGGATCTCAGTTCAAGTCCCGGGAGTGTAGTAGAGGAAACATTAACACAGAAACATTGTTTTTTTCTCAATTTCCTTCCTGAAGTTCAGTTTTTTGACAGTCAATCAATCGGCTAATACGTTATAGCTTCACATCTAGACTAGTAAAAAGTCAGTCGGGTACAAATTATTTTCACTTGTGAAGGGGCAAGAGGGTTGGTTACCTTAGAGAAGGCGTATGGAGCAGATGAAGAATCAAGCAGGTCGTCAACGCGCCATCCGGGTAGAGTCTCCATCAAGTACTCGGAGATACTACTAGTCGAACAAGGGTCACCCATCAACTGATCACAACATGAACAAGTCTTGTGAGCAGCAGGCTGAGAAGCAGCCAAGTTCTTCTTAGCAGCAGATGGGTGAGATTCAAAATCTGGGATGGGATCAGAACCAGCAGCCGCATAGAGATTGGTTTTGGCAGAGAGCTTCACACCAGTGAGCAGAAACCTATGATGCCTTTGGGTAAGCTGATTGGCGGCATGTATAGACGCATCACAGTCGCTGCACAGAATCGCCCTGTCTTGCTTACAGAACAAGAAGGCTCGCTTGTCCTGCAAAATCCAAATGAAAATCAGAACCAACAGAAATAACAAGTGGAGGCAAACAGAAGTGAGAGAGCAAAGTATCACAATCACCTGGCAGATGTCACAGTTAGGAGTGTCCTTGGCAGAAGGGGTGAGCAGATTAAACCTGTAATGGCTGGAGGCGAGCTTATTAGCATGGTGGACGCCATAATCACATGAAGCACACAAAGCAGCCTCATCCGCCGGGCAGTAGACAGAAGCTCCATCTTTGTTACAAACATCGCACTGAATCTTCATCTCTTCTTGCAGCTTGATGAGATGTCAAACCAGTGGAGGTAGTAAAGAAAGAAGTTGGGAAAAAGGGTTTGGAGTTGGCCCCAAGGGGAAGATGAGATTAGGTTCTCGCGTAAATGTGCATGTGCTTCTTTATCGGGGATCGAATTTGGATCTCTCTTCCTGCGCTTCTGTCCAACATTAACATTTTATATATATTATTGTACGTAATAATAATAATTTAGTCGATTTATTCAATTTGAAATCATTAATGCGGTTCCGCACTTCTTAAATGCGGTACCAATAGAGCTTGAACCCAAGATTTTGAGATTATTAAACAACACCCAATACCACCAGACCAATACCTTATTGGTTATTGAAGGCTCACTAAGACATCATGTTTGTAACTGTTAGAAGAATCCTTTAAATCTTCAAAAAAAAAATACAAAGAACAATGCTAAATTTTCAGTCAACTTCTAAATACACATGAAAACATAAAAGATTAAAATTTATCAAGATATATTGTTTCAAATTTGAGTTATAATTTAGTAATATGTAAATTATTTTTTCTATCAATTGTTCATTTTAAAGAAATGATTATAAAATTTATTATTTAATGTTGATAATAACCTATTACGTGCAGCTTAAAGAAAATCATATAAATAAAATTTTGATCAATTATCAACAGACACATTCAAATTCATGTCTCTCTCTCATTCATAGACTTGGGACAATAATATTCCTTATTCATTATTTTAAAATCTGCATCTTTGCTTTATATATTATTTTTTTGCATGTCATTGGTTTTTTATTTTTGTTGTACTCAATTATATGATTTAAGAAATTTATAATGAATTTCATATAATAGATATATTTTATACTCGATCAGTCCAAACTTCAATTTGGGATTTAATTAAATAATTGCTATCATAATACTTGCAGATTAGTTTTTAAAATATATTTTTTTTGCCACAAAAATGTTTTGGTTTTGATGAAACACGATTTTTGTTTATATAAAGATTTGTGGTATCGCTTGCCCTTGAAATATCAAGTTTATATAATGTTGAATGGTACAAGTCAAATGCAATACAAAATTTATTTAATTATATATATTAGCAATATATATACAAGCTATTGACCCTCATTAGGTTTTCCTACCTAAAATCAACTTGATATTTATCATATGAAACACTCTGGAGTAGGGGTGTTCACTATACGGTTAAAACCGTTAACCGAAGTCGGTTAACCGAAGATTTTAACCGCGGTTAACCGAATTCGGTTAACCGAAAAATTCGGTTCGGTTAATGGTTAAGGGTATTTTGATTCTCGGTTAACCGGTTAACCGATTAACCGATTAAAAATAAAAAAATTAATATTAATTAAAAAATATAAAAATTAAATCTGTGTCGTTCGTGTGTTCTCTTCTCTCGCTTCCCGATCTTCGCCCTAAGCCCTTCGCCCCTTCTTCTTGCCCTAATCTTACTGCCGCCTCAGCCCTCAAGCCTCGTCGCCTCAAAGCTCCATCGGTCAACCATTCGTCGTTTCATCCAGATCCAGTGGTCGCATCATCTAATCGAAGCCCCAACATCCCATCGGTCAACCATTCATCCTGTTTTCCACCACCGTCGCCTCGCCTCGTTGCCCCGTCCGTCGCATCGTTGCCTCATCTTCCGTCGCCTCATCATCTAATCAGATCCGGTTTCATGTTTTCCACCACCGTCGCCTCGCCTCGTTGCCTCATCGTCTGTCGCCTCATCATCTAATCAGATCTAGTGGACTGCTGCGAAGTTCTCCAGATGGGAAATTTGTGTTGTTCATGTGCATCAGCCATCGAAGATTATTCCTACACGTAATGAGATTTTTTTTTGCTCTCTGTAGTTTCAATTTTCAATTAACTATTTTGCAGCAACACATTCATCTAACTGGCAGTCAGTGAGCTTGTGATTGTGTTGGATGTGTTAGAAATTTTTTTGCTGTTAATTTGTGTATTTTTTTCAACCATATTGAGTTTGGTGAATTTTTATGTATTGAAGTGGGAAATATGCCGGAGAGTGGAGCAAACAAGGAAGTGGTGGTTGCGCATAGAAGGCAGGAGTGGGAGCAGACCAAGAAGCTGCTAAACTACTATGGGAATGTTTGCCGTAAAATGGAGGTGAATTTCCATGTCTTTTATTGTGGGTTGTATGTATCTAAGACATGTTGTAGTTGAGGCTATTGTTGTTGGCACTTTTAGTCATTTATTCTCATGTTTGTCATGAAGGTGTTTGATGAAATGTCTAAGATGAATTTGTTTTAGTTACTATGAAAGCAGTAATAGTCCTTTTATTGATATAATCTAAGCTTATGCTACTTTCTGAAATCTTATGCGTTTGTCAAATTTGGTGTGTGTTTTGATCAATAGTAGTAGCTTCGCATCTGTTTATGCTTGCCATGTTTTTTATCAGTAGCAGCAGCCATTGATTGTTCATGCCTTTTTGTCTACTATCCTGTCATGGTTTTTATCGGTAGCAGCACACATTGATCTAGTATATGATTGTTGGTGTTGTTTGTTTTGTGACAGACATGATAACATATAAAGATTTGCATAATCTCTTGGATTATATGCACAAGCTGGTGGATGACGATGACTTTATTTGGACTGAGATTCTTAAGGTAATTTTATCTAATTTCAACATAATATTGTTTAAATTTGACTAGATATCTTACTTGATCATTTGGAGTCATGTGGTCCTGTCATTGTTCTTCTGGTCATGAGAATGCTTTTATATGATCAAAATTTTGTTTTTGTGAATCACAGTTCATATGTTAATATTCACAGATTAGGAAATATGTTAGTATGTTAAACTATTTACATGAGCTGAAAAATATGTCAATGTAGACTTTCTATAAAGGAGAAAAATATGTTATGTTTATTTTAAATCTGAAATATTCTATAATCTACCTGTTCTTGCAACAGGTTCTTGGATGCTTGCTACATCAAGTGGATGCGGACAATTGTTAGCTACATTTTGGAATTTCCCAGAATAGAGACAGACTAACATTCAGTTTTAATTGTCTAATTTCATCATTATTGTAAATGTATTTCAAATTTCAGATGTAAAAATTTCCTATAGTGGCTAGGCAGTAGCAATGTTTTTTATTTTCTGATTTGTTTTTGACAATTCGGTTAAAATCTCGGTTAATTCGGTTAATTTAACCGAATTAACCAAGTTTTCGGTTAATCGGTTAATCGGTTAAATTAACCGAAATTAACCGAATTTTCGGTTAACCGAATACTCGGTTAACCGAAAATTCGGTTCGGTTAACGGTTAAGGAATTTTCTGGTCGGTTAATCGGTTCGGTTAACCGAATAAGAAATTCGGTCGGTTATTAACCGAATTTACACCCCTACTCTGGAGGCTTGACAGTCGGATGTGTATGGTATGGAGTCTCTCCCTAAAGTTTAAGCCTGCCCCAAAAAAATACAATTTTCTGGGTTCAGAAAAAATATATATATTAGCAACATATTCATGCCACGGTAATATTCTATTAAAAAATATGTTTATCATGAAAAATGTGAAAAAAAATTAATCGTGATGAAAATAAATTGAATTTGATTATAACTTTATAATATTAACATGACACTTTAAAGTAAATGAAATATCATATAATATTAATATTTATTTAAATTTATTAAAAAAAACTACGACACCTAGTTTATCTAAAAATAAATAACAAGACATCCTTATTCGAAGTAGAAACTTGCATCTTAATCACCAACCACCATCAGATGGCTAGTGCTTTGAAAGCTACTGCTTTTCTTCAGTCGAGGGCTGGTGGTTCTGAAAATCCCCCTTCTGTCAGTCTGCTTTCGCGGAAGTCAAGTTTTTCAGTTAGAGGACTCACACCAATGTCGGCGCTTTCCACTGCCCCTAAAACTGTGGGGCTGTCCCAGACTTTCACCAGATTGAAAGAGCAGGGGAAAGTAAGCATTTTATTTATTTCCGAGTTCCAATACTGGGATTGGTTGGTTTGATTGAGAATTTAAAGGGGTTTGTTCAAAGGTGCGGAAGTTTTAGGGAATCTTTATTATTGGGATTCTATGGAGATGAATTTGACCTCTGGGAAGCTATACATGATATTACGTAATTGGTTTAATTATCAAGATAGTGTAAACAAGGGCTTTTGGTGAATTGTTGTTTTACACTGGCTTGCTCAATTGTTCGAATTGAGTTAGGCAAGCTGTGTGTTCAGGATTGATTTGATGTGGATAGCTGCATTCAATAATGGGCAGTAATATGCAGAGAGATGTGAATTCAGAAATGTAGGATGCTTCAGTCCCTTACGTAAACATTTCAAAATGCTTTTTGAATGTTGAGTTTTGTATTTTGTCTGAGATGTATTCTTTGAGGGTCTTTTACGGCTACTAATGGTGATTCTTGCATTTATGAAGGTAGCGTTTATCCCTTACATCACTGCCGGTGATCCTGATCTTTCAACCACAGCAGAAGCCCTGAAAGTGCTTGATTCATGTGGGTCGGACATTATTGAGCTGGGTGTACCCTATTCGGATCCCTTGGCGGATGGTCCTGTCATCCAGGTATGCATGTTGTTTCCTATGTCGATTACCGATAAGCTTAACTTTGTGAAAATGATGTTCAATGGGTTTTCACATTATAGGCTGCGGCTACACGATCACTGACAAAAGGCACCAATCTGGATGCAATAATATCCATGTTAAAAGGGGTAAGATTTTGCGTGCTTAGTCATTACAGCATTAATACCCAATTTTATTGGATCCCAACATTTCTCCTTGTTCATGGAATAATACTTCTCCCCTTGTTTTGTTTGAATCTATAAGAGTTCCATAAATGCATGATCATGACCATCATAATTATGTTATTGTCCTTATACTTTCCTATATTTTACTCCAGCATACCATTCCATTTTCTTCTTATTGGTTAAATGGTTTACTAGGTAATACGTTTTATTCTATTTGTCAAACAGGTGGTGCCGCTGCTATCTTGTCCAATTGCTCTGTTTGCATATTACAATCCAATTCTTAAGCGTGGTGTTGGGAAATTCATGCAGACTATAAGAGAAGTTGGAGTACACGGTAGTCCATAACAGTGGTTAGCTTGTTTAGCTAGAATTACAGTCAATATTTAACTTGATGGCTGAAACTTTGCATGCCGCTACTATCTTAAGGGTTTTAGAAGGATCTAGTTAAATTGTGAAACAATGCATTTCGCTATTGTCCCAAGAGATATAGTGCCGAATGTAGGCAAAAATATCCATCTAGTTATTTCTTTGTTTTTGATATGTATGTTAGTGTAACAGCTAGTAATCTAGTATCACTCTTGATGTGTAGGGATATATTTGTGAAAGGGATTTTTTTCTGCTGGCCTTTCTAATCATGTAAAACAATGGGTTGTCCAGCATTCTTTTGAGCTGCGTAGTACTTGTTAAGCATGTTCATTGGTTTTTATTTTTTATTATAATCACACTAGATTTTATATTTTGGTAGCCTTTAACAGTTTTTGAGTTACGTCATTTTAGGGGAGAGAGGTCCAGCCTTTATTATTTGATACACTTGTGTGAAACCGCACTGTCTTTTTCATTTCGCCATCCTTGCTGATTTAATATTTGGTCTTCAACCTTGAAGTGCTAAATGTAATTTTCCATTCATCTTTACAGGCCTTGTTGTTCCAGATGTTCCTTTGGAGGAGACTGAAGTACTGAGGCATGAAGCTCTTAAGAATGGAATTGAATTGGTGAGTTATGCTGACACCTATTTTTTACTGCTTCTGCAAATCGGTTGAGTATGCATAAGCATTTCTAGTAGCAAAATGATCGATAGATAATTGTCCATGGTGATGGAATCCAGTATACTCATTTTACATTTGTGGTTTTTTTTTGTTGCTGTGATCAGTAGATAATGAAAGATCCAGAGAATACCACCCGAGAATCATGGAGCTATTCATTATAATTACTAAAAGGGGAAAAACCCAAAAGAGGTCCTGAACTACCACCGCTTACACAATTGTGGTAAGAACTACCACGATTTCCAAAAAGGGTGCGATGAAAAAAAAATTGGACTTATTTTCTAAAATAAAATTCACCATTACATTCCTAAACTAATATTATTATAAGACTTAGATTTGTGTGTGAAAATTACGTCGTTTGGTTATCAAAAGACGTCGTTTTCTTTATGTGTGTAAAACGATATAATTTATTTTGATAATTAAACGACGTAATTTTCGCACACAAATCTAATTCTTATAATAATATTAGTTTAGGAATATAATGGTGAATTTTATTTTAAAAAATCAGTTCAATTTTTTCTTCATCGCACCCTTTTTAGAAATAGTGATAGTTCTGACCGCAATTGGGTAAACAGTGATAGTTCAAGGCCCCTTTTGGGTTTTATACCTTTCTAAAATTGTGATTCGGTAATATAGGGAAACGAAATACTCTTAATCAGTACTGTCCTCGTATACATCACATAATGAAGGTCTTGGAGTATAAATAATTCCTCTGCCTCTACATATGTTGACCTGCACTGTAAAACTGTATTGCTATTGTATTACAGGTATTGCTCACAACTCCAACAACCCCGATAGACCGAATGAAGGCTATAGTTGATGTCTCGGAGGGATTCGTCTACCTTGTAAGATAATTTTGCAAACCTTTCATTGGATAATGCCTTTTCACTTTCATTAATTGACCTGTTTCCGTAAAGGATGTCATTCTGTTTCCACTTTAATTTATTTTGGGTGATTCATTTAATAACGCTTTGGCTCTATCGCTGTAGAAAATGTGTTTAAGTTCATCATGATTGAAATCCAGTTTGTAAATGTTATGCTTCATATTACAGGTGAGTGCGGTTGGAGTCACTGGAGCAAGGGCATCCGTTAGTGGAAAAGTCCAAAGCCTTCTAAAAGAAATAAAAAAGGTCCGGCAACTGAATATATCCGCATCAGCAGTCACTTACAACTAGGATATTTTTTGTGCTGTTGAGTCATGGACCATAACATGGTGGTTAATTTTACTGCAGGCAACAACTAAGCCAGTGGCAGTCGGCTTTGGTATCTCAAAGCCTGAGCATGTGAAGCAGGTTTGCAGCATTCAGCTTTCAATTCAATGTTTTCATATAAAATATAGTTGTGTAATCAGACTGTAACAAATCATATGCATTTGCGACAGGTTGTAGGATGGGGAGCGGATGGTGTGATTGTCGGTAGTGCCATGGTGAAAATACTGGGAGAAGCAGCATCTCCTGAGTCAGGATTGGAGGAACTAGAAACATTTACAAGGTCCCTGACGTCTGCGCTCTGAAGTCAATTTTGTGGACAAAATGAGCAGCTAGCACACATTGCTGAACCCCTTAAAAACTCGATGATCTTGGCAAGAGCTTGATTTGGCTCCTCATCTCTGTCGTGCCATAAAACTTGTATGTTTCGGACTATTATCAAGTCCATGAATCTGGTTTTTTATTCTTCTCATACAAACTTTCGAATCTTTTTATGGTCTCCCTCATTACATCAATGACAAGCTGAAGACAGTTCATACATCAAACATGACACCAGATGTTTTGAGTTTTCAAAGCACAACAGACAGACAGAACGAGCGCATCTGCCAGTTCGGATACGAATTGTGACAGTGCTTAACATCGGACCGCGGTCACTAGTTTCCTGTCAGTGGTGCACATAGCACTATTTGCCACTTGTGCGCCAGCAGCTTGGCTATGACCTTCACTCCATACAGGTCTTCCCCAGCAAAATTCAGGAGTCATTTTAACATGCCAACGCTTTTCTAAATTATTGCACATGGTATTTTGATATTTACCCTCAGCATATCTGCTGGTGCCAGAAGCCACAGCTTACATAGAAGCTCTACTGATTCAAATGATTAAGAGGACACATCCCCGTGTTGTCACTCCCATGTGTTCTTGTCACTTTTATGTTGAGCTTGCATAGAAGCTATGTGATCCAGTTATTTGTGGGGTGTTTTGAGTTGGGGGAATTAGTAATAGAACAAGAGTATATATATATATATATATATATATATATATATATATATATATATATATATATATATATATATATATATATTAGCCGTTTTTATTGATGTCACTAGTTTAATGGAGTTTTTAGGTTGTTGCTATATTTTGTGTGGTTTATACTGCCCCAGACAATGGTTATAAATTTCATATTCACTTTTAAAAATTTTATTTGTGTTGCAAAGACGGTCATGACACAACTTCAAAAAAATGAGAAGAAATTGAAAATTCGATGAAATGATACAATCTCAGCCAATCTTTATAATTTCTAAAGTTGAGCTTCAACTGAGTCAATAATCAATTTTGGATCTTGTATGTGATAGAAAAATTAAAGATCATCTTAAGAGTGATTCGAGAATACCATCAACTGAGAAGATTAAAAAGTATTAGTGTTGTGTATGCAAAAAAAAAAAATGGACAGAATAAAGCTACATGTCCAGAAAAAAGGTACCACATGAATTTTTCCTTATTCATTCATTTAGGCTGTGTTTGGTTTGAGAAAAGTTGGAGGGAAAGGAAAATGTGAGAGAAAATAAATTTTTCATAAAATCCATCTTATTTTCTTCTTATTTGGTTTGGAGTGGAAAATTTTGTAGAAATTACTACAACATTCTTTAAATTAAACAAATTTTCCTTCAAATTTGTCATCTAACTTGCCTTTTAATTTTCCATCCCTAATTTTTCTTAAACTAAACAAATGATTCCTTCTCAGTTTTCCTCAAATTTTCTATTTCCTCAAATTTTTCCCAAACCAAACACAGCCTTAAGTTCTAAGAGAATGTAATATGTACTCCATTAATATGTACTCCTGGTGGTTATTTGGCTAAAAGTTCTATTAATGAAGAGATTAATTAGTTATAAATGTTCTTTTGCTCTCTTATTTATTATTACTCACTTGCTTAATTCATATTGATCTATCTATTGTTTCACATTTTTATTTGATTTTCTGAGTGAATTTTTAATCTTTGGCTTAGAATACATGTTTGTGAATTGAGATTAGAGACTTGGATTTTTGAATTAGGATTGTATTTATCAAATTTCAAGTAAAAATCCAACTACAAATGGAGATGCAAGTTGATTTTCTGGTAGTATGCAGTTTTTATATAATTAGTTATTACTCTACTGAGTTATTGTAGTCGTGTTTCATTCGGTCATTTGAAGCTATATCTGTCTCCAATTGGAGTTGGTGTTGGAATCATGTTTTTTCTGATATATAGCTTCGATCATTTAATTATCAAGTATGCAGTTTTTATACTATCAGTG
>NQLW01000016.1:658452-683121 GCA_002312845.1 Kalanchoe fedtschenkoi | reverse complement strand
AGTCCATGGTTTCGACTTTCGAGGCTGCGAAAAGCTACTTTATTAATCATAAAGGCATGTGAATTTCAAGCCTATGAATTGAGCAGGTTGAAGAATCACAAAGGCTTGCCAAGCTTACGTAATGGATACAAAATTGTGAAGTTCGTTTTGAGTCAACTTCTAGAATATTACATCTTCACTTTGTTAGTGCTAAGAAACTGTTTTTAATACTTCGATTCAACTAAATTATATAAATTTCGGTTAATTAATCACAAAAACAGTTCAGTTTGAGATACAATTGTTAGCCCCATTTATAGTATGGAAATGCGCTTTGATATTTTAAACAGATGCTTACCTAAAATAAAAGCACGTCCCTTTATCAAAATGAAACTAGAATCCAAATTCAGATTTCATTTGTATGGAGAGAGCAAATATATTACAACATTTTTGCATAAGATCTATGCAAAAGTGAAATTTATAGAAAGAAAATTAATGCGAGAAAACTTTTATTAAAAAAGCCTCTTCAAAATTTCACCTCCGCCTCATATAACTCAGAGTACCCCACAGTCATACTAAGTGTGATGAATCGAGTCTTAAAATAGAAGCCTCAAAAGCATTAAGCAAATTGATTTCATAGATCAAATCTGACATCCAAACTGACTTGTTCCAAAAGATGCTAGAGTTTCAATAAAAGCATTGCGTATGAAGCATCGAGCTTTTCTATTTCTTCCAAACTGAATGCTACGTACCCTTTTACTACACCAGCAGTTTCCCAAGTTTAGATGTCACGTCGAGCTTTTTAAGGTTGTGCTAGCCATTAGTTAGCACACAATTGCTGTCTCAGTTGTCCGCAACGACTCCCATCTTTCTTGTACAACATTTTTTCAGTCTCTTCCTGTGTTGGAACTAGACTTAAGCATAAATAATCTCTAATGACAACAAGGGACCATTCATGATGACTTGGAAAGTCATAGTTTCAGTACAAAATGTTTAGTTCAAAACAAACTTTGGAAGTCATAGTTTCAGTCTCTTCCATCGCAGACGTAACTTAGCTCTCAGCACATCAGTATGAACAAATTCGATTTATAAATCCAATGGACAATCGAACAAACCCAACTCCAAATTCATGTTTATTTAGAAGTGGAGATTTCAGATACATGTCCTCTAATTGACGGGAAGCGAAAATGACACCGTAAGGAGTAAGTGGAGACAGAAAGTCGGGAAGAAGCTCCAAAATTGATTCTTCGTCGGATAGATAGTGAGAGGAGGCAAAGACGAAGCGATTGAGGATCAGTTCAGCGCTTGACGTCAGAGAGATGAGAAAATGACGGAAGGAAAGGAGGAAATAAAGAAAAACAACGTCGTTTTGACCGTCAAAATATATAAGTTGTACGCACTAAAGGTGTGTTTGATTTAGAAAAAATTTGGTGGAAAGGAAAATTTGAAAGAAAATAGGCATGATTCCTTTGTTTAAGTTTAGGGAAAGTAACGAAGGAAAAATTAGTTAGAAAATTATATGGAAAATTAGATGAAAATTTTTAATAAAACAAAGAGTGTTCTACTCTTTCCTATTAATTTTTCAACCTCAATCAAACAAAGAAAAATACGATGGATTCCATGAGGAAAATTTGGTTTAGGGATTCATTTTTATCAAATTGTGTTTGGTTTAGGGAAAATTTGAAGGAAAGTAAATTTTGATGAAAAAGTAAAAGAAATCATTTGTTTAGTTTAGAGAAAATTAGGGAAGAAAAATTAAATGGAAAGTTAGATGAAAAATAAGATGAAAAATTTGTTTAAATTAAAGAATATTTTATTGCTTTCTACAAAGTTTTACGCCTCAAACCAAACAAATGTAAAATTAGATAAATTTTTTAAGAAATTCATTTTTTCTCTAACTTTTATCTCCCTGTAACTTTCCTCAAACCAAACACAACCTAAGTGTATCCATTTTTCTCTAAAAAATAATAAATTAGAAAAAACAAATAGTATTATACAACACAGGGGATCTCAATCCCAAAATCATTAAACTACCAAAGATTTTAAAAATAAGCAAGGAGTGTGACACCAGTTTTAATTAATAATACATAAAAAAAATACAGTAAAGAAGTTTTATTTTATGTCGAGGAAAAATCTACCAAAGATTTGAATGTTCACGTGTCCGACACACAGAGGCGGTCCACTCTAAATTCAGAGCTTCTCAAAAGCAACGCACATGCATCGGCCCGACACACAGCACGGGCACGGGCATTAATAAATCTCTGACACACAACACACGATACGACAGTACGTTTCCCATATTTATTTTACACAGTAGTATTCAATGAATATAATATCCATTAGATATTTTTATATTTGTCGGGATGGATTAATTTCTCATATTGATATTAAAATGTCTGAACCTGAACCTGTTGCAATCAACCATGGACTTCTGAGTGGCGCCTTTGCAGAAAAAGAAGGAATCTGGACACACATACAAGCAATTATCCACCAAGCTCACATTCACCCGACCCGGCTTCAGCCTCGTTAACGGCCCCGGTATCAACCCGAATAAGTAATTCCCGCCCAACAGCAGCCTCCCGAACGGCGTCGTCCTCCCCCCAGCCCCAGCGGCGGCTCTCTTCGCGTACTCTGACGGGATCACACCGCTCAGCCTGTTCTGCTCCAAAGACAGAGAAGATAGAGCCGGCAGCCACGCCATGAATTCCGGCAGCGGACCTTGCAGCCTGTTGTGGCTCATATCGACGGACACCAGACTGCTTTGGTTGATAGACGAAGGGGTTTCTATGGAGGAGAGGTTGTTGTGGGAGAGACTGAGCTGTTGGAGGGATGGGTGGGCGAAGAAGACGCGGGAGGCGGAGCCGGAGAGACTGTTGTGGCTCAGATCCAGAACCTGGAGGGTCGCAAGCTCCGAAAATGTCCCGGGAACGTAGGAATCGAAGGAGTTGTTACGGAGCGAGAGCTCGACGAGTGACTTGGGCAGCGTTCCCGGAGAGATTTTCCCGACCAGCTCGTTGTCGCTGGCGTCGAGGAAGTACAGATCAGGTAAGGAGGCAAGTGCAGCTGGTGGCAGGTGACCCGAGAACAGATTCCCTTGAAGCTCGAGTCTTTTGAGTCTCTGCAATTTACGCATCATCAGGTTGTTGAAAATCCGACCTTGAAATCGATTGTTGTCTAAGCAAAGCTCTTCCAGGTGGGTCAGGGCTGAAATGGAGTCAGGTAGCTCGCCGGAGAAGGAGTTTCTGGAGAGGACTAGCTTCTGAAGTCGGGTGAGGTTGGAGATGGAGGCGGGCAAGGGACCGAAGAGGAAGTTGTCGGAAAGGGAGAGAGTTTGGAGGAAAGGGAGGTTGAGGGAGGCGGAGGAGAGAAAGCCGGAGTAGCCGGCGGGGTCGAGGGCGAGGTGGGTGACACGGGCGAAGGAGGAGAGGAGGGTGTCGCATCTGAGGCCGCAGGTAAAGCGGTCAGAAGAGGCGGAGGCGCAGGGGTCGAAGGAGAAGTTCCAAGAGGCAAGGCAGGAGCCGGGGATGGGGGTGCTGCCGCCGAGTGCGGATTTCAAGGATTTGAGGGAGTCGATGTCGGTAGGGTGCGTCCGGATGGAGGAAGCGGACGAGGCCGCCGTTAGTGATGTTGCCAAGACAAGGAGGATAATGGTGGTGATGGCCGCCATTTTCATGGAGAGGAGAGGTTTTGAGTTGAGGTAGGAGCGAGACTCAGCTGCTGCAAATGTCGAGGTTTAGAAAAAGCTCGTCTTTTGTTGTGTTGTTTTACTACTTCAGTGCCCCACTCTTATGAAATGCCTTGTAATCTAATCTGGGGAAAAATCTTAAAAGGCTATATGAACTATTATCATTTTCCTACTTCCGAGTTGAAGTATCAAAATTAATAGATTGAGTGCAAAAATATCAATTTCCATTATACACACATTCTGTTATCTTTCATCCAATGCGGTTAACACCTATTAACACTCACCTCATCAGGGGTTCGTCACCGAAGCCTGAGCCTCCGCCAGCAGCCCAAGCATCATTAATGGCTTGTCGAATCGGAGCGAAACAACGGCTTAGTCGGATAGAGAATCAACGGCAGGGACGAGTAGAAAAATTTGAACAAAAAAAGAGACGAAATATATTGATTAAGGTGAGGATCACATTGACTACTGCACGGAGGTAGGGGGCTAGGACTTGGGGTGAGTGTCGCGTGCAAGTGGAAGATTTTGAAGGCGGAGTAGCGTGAAGCGGATGGTGAACGACATGGTGTGGTTGGTGCATGTGGGAAGGTCAATCGATTAGCCATGGACGTATCGGGGCTGGGATCAGAGTATGATTAATCGACTCCTTGTCGATCCTAAGGGTTCGTAGTTGCACACGAAACACCAAGAGTTGAACAAAGTTCGTAGTTGGTGCTGAGATAGTTAATCAACTTCTCATGGACTGGGGATGGGGTCAGGGGAAGCCAATCGGCTCACCGGGAATGGATCTGATGATGGGAAAAAAGGTGTGATTTGTGCCGGCGAAGTGGCGAGAAACGGAGGGTTAGATGGTAGAAGGTTAATGGATGCTAACGATAATGGATGAGAGTTAACAAGATTAATATGCATAAAGAAAATCTGTATTTTTGCACCTTATTTGTCGATTTTCATAGTTCAAACTGTAAGTGTAAGTGAAGAAATGAGGATAGTTTAGAGTCCTTATTGTGATTTCCTTTTAATTTATTCCATTCATTTATTGCTACCAGCTAACTATCTGTTTTTAAAGAGCAAGTTGGTTGGGCAGGTGTGAAAGGTGATGGAGGATATTAGGGGCTGAAGTGCCAAACCAATTTGGACCAAATGATGAAAGTCTGGTTTGCTGATCTGCCCCTGAAGTTGCAACTGGATGTGGTGACTGTTATTTGCTTTGCAGCAGGGTTGTGGAGATATAGAAAGGCAGATGTGCCTTAATTTTTTTGGAGGAGGGCAGTCAATGGGTGTCGCCGGAGTATTATCTCAAAAGTTCTGTTAAGAGCTTGCTGTGGGCAAGAATGGCGGATTATCTCAATTTTTTTTTTTGTCTAGGCGCTTCGCGCCACTTGCTTTGTTTTTGAATATATTTGCTTTCTTTTTTTTATTTTTTTTAAAAAAAGTCCCTCGTTTACTTCATTATTGCTTCCTTAGTTATTCAAATAGGATCGGTGGCTAATCCAGTCGTGCCTCCGGTTTTCATCCGATCGCCGTCGATTGAAGGGGCAAACTGTGATATAATTTGAGTTGATTGTAATGTAACATGACAGTTAAGATAGCCTAGTGGTGGGAGCTCGGCTTGGAGATATAACAGGCTTGAGTACTCAATTTTCTCAGGTCCTTGCTTACACCCGTGTAAGAGCATGACTCGTAGAATGTTTCTCCAATACTTCAGGAACATAAATAATGATCGGTCATGGAAGCATCTGTTAGTCATGAGACCTGATCTCGTATGTGAATTTGTTTACTGCTCTATAAAAACTGTAAAATATCCTCAAAATCTTATAGATGAGCACCCAGAGCATACTCAGATGCTGTCCCTTATTACATAAGTACATACATTTAGGCTCTCAGTAAGCCATTCCACTCTCATCAATATGCCTTTTGTCCAGAGGCTAGAGGGCGTCCTTGACTACTTCCAACAGCCCTTGAGCCAGCAGTGTTCGACGCTACTCGTTCCCTATGCGGGCTGTGGCCACCCCCCGATCTGCCCTCGATGACATTTGACTTATGATAAAATGGGCTGGTTTCAAACTCTTTCTGTCTCTCCATCATCAAATTAACCTGTTCCAGTCTCTCCAGCACATCTTCCATTGAGGGCCTGTTTTTGGGATCATGTTCCAGACACTTTTGCACCATTTGTGCCAATTGGAATGCACCCTTTTGAGGATATTGGTTCTCTAATCTTGGATCCAATATTTTTCGCAGCTTCTTCTTGTCGGATAGCCAAGGCTTTGCCCATTCGATTAGATTATGCTGCCCAGAGGGCCGGTTTGTGTCCACTGCCTTGAGTCCTGTCAGCATTTCCAGCAGGACAACTCCGAAACCATAGACATCACTCCTCACATAAAGATGGCCTGTACAAAAGATGAACAACACTCTTACAAAATTCATAGATGTGCCATCTTGATTGAGATCTATATTTTCTAGTCCAGTATGATTGATTATATGTGCAGTGCTGATATATTTACCTGTAGCAAGATACTCAGGAGCAGCATACCCGTGTGTGCCCATAACTCTTGTGGTGATATGGGAAGCGCCGTCAATGGGGCCAAATTTCGCCAACCCAAAATCAGACAGTTTGGCGTTGTAGTTCTAAAATCAACACAAAAAGTAGAAAGTGATTCAGGGCAGAGCCCATGGGCACAAAGGCTAACCATACAAGTTGTAAGAATCAAGTAGATGAGAGAGTGGTTCTCTTACCCCATCTAACAAGATATTTGAGGCCTTGAAGTCACGGTAGATGACTTGTTTCTCCGAAGTATGCAAGAATGCTAGGCCATTGGCTGCTCCAATGGCTATCTTCATCCTAACCTCCCATGAGAGTGGCTCGGCACCCTCTGAACAATCACAAGGTAATGGAATCTTAAAATTTCAGTGCCCTTGCTTTGAAATGGTGGTTCGGAAATTTGGCTTTTAACATGATTTAAAAAGTGGTGTATCATCTAGAATGAATCTTTATAGCGTTGGCTGTAGTAGTCACTCTTACTTCGAAAGAGGTGGCTTTCCAAGCTGCCCTTTTGCATATATTCATAGACAAGAAGATACTGGCGCTCCTCCCAGCAGTAGCCGATGAGCTTAACCAAATTGGCATGTGTGAACTTTCCTAAAAACTTCACCTCTGCCTGCATTCAGGGCACCAGAAGTTTTTATGCATGACCCTTGTGATAATACACATAATCCAGATGATAAATGTTATTGCAGTTTTACCTGCCACTCTAGGAGGCCCTGGGAGCTGTCATTACTCGATTTTTTAACGGCAACAGGCATGCCAATGCCAACTTTAGAAGGTGCGAGAGTATTCTCATCTATCCAACCCTTGTAAACACAGCCAAAGCCGCCTTCACCGAGCACCGAGTCAGGCCTGAAATTCCTGGTAGCACTCTTTAATTCAGCAAAAGTGAAGGCTTTCAAGCTGGAAGAAATTGAATCTCCTCCACCATTGCTACTTCTTTCCGGGGCTTTTCTCTTTTCACCAACGCCTTTGGCTGGATTGGTATGCTTATGCTGCCCGTGCTCTGCACATTCAAATTGATCATGCGTCATATGAATATACATGAAGTCTCAGACTCAGTGAGAATATTTGGTTAAGCTTATATGACCCCATTAGATCATCCAAGTTACATCTAAAATCTGAATAGCGTCTCAACTGAAGCACATGATCTTGACATGGGAAAAGCATCAACATTTGTTTCAACAAAATTGGCAGCTTTTTCAGGCCGTTGACTTGCAAGTACCAAAGAGAGCAGCCCCAGATGCAAGAATCTGATTCAGACGAGAGAGTGAAGATTTGATGTGAGAAAGAAGCATATACCAGGAGAAGAGGGGATGGTGTGAACTGGGCTACGATGGCTGCCCACTTGCCGAGCTCCTCCACAACAATTCCCCATTCCAGAATGAACAAATTTACGTATGAAAAGGTCAGATAGATGGAGCAGAGAGATGCACAAATTTTCTGGGAAGGTGAAGAGAAAGTGGCGAGAAGCTAACGAGTGTTTTGAATTGGACTTTTGGTGCTGAAATAAATAAGGAAATCACATTTGATTGAAGATTGTGTTGTGTCTCCTACTACTACTACTGCTGGCTGCTACTAGTTTTGTTTATCACGCATTCATATTGCTGATAGACTAACATGAACAGCTTTAGCTGTCTGTCTCTACATGGGAAGAGTCAACCAAACTATTTATAATGTTTTAGTCAGTGGGGTGGGTTTGAATGAAATCTCAACACTTTAAAAAATACATTATATGCACAATTATTAAATTTGATATTAATATCTATTTAATTTACTCAATTTAATTTTAAATGACTACAAGTAGAAAAACTGATAAACAAAGACAATGATTTGACAAACATTAGAAAGTTGCCGTGCGTTATGGTTTGGATGAAGTAAACTTAGGTTTGCTATAAATGACATTGATTGCAGAAAGAAAGAAAGAAAGAAAAAATGAATGAATGAAGGGTGTTTTATTCCAGCATGATTTACTTTGATTAAGTCTACACCACTGCTCACTATATATATATATATATATATATATAAAATTTGGATCAGTTGCGAACACTTACATTGTGAACATATTGTGAATAAATATTGACCAATCAAATAAGATATCAAATCACTCTCTTTATTCCATTTGATTTCCATATTAAGAAAATTTATCCTTTATTTAATATCATTTTTATCTCATTCATTAACGTACATATTTCCCCAAATTACTTTGCACAATTATCTTAACCGATTTGAGTCATACCATTCTCTTTCATAAGTAAAAACCTAATCAAAAAAAAATTACCCGATCATCATCCGCCATCGAACTTCTTTCGAAGTGCAGACCATCAACCTGACAATCAGCTCCCAATCTACTGAAGATTGAACCTTTCTGCGCCCCGAGACTCATTTTCTAATCTCCCTCAACATCCGAAAACCATGGCACCTCGTCACATCTCGTGTCTTTCAACTTGGAGCTAATTTCTATGAAACTAATCCAAAGTGACAACTCTTCTGGCGCAAGGGAAAGTGCAATCTTGAGAATTAGTTTAAACATGGATAAGTAGTTTTGAGATTCGGAGCTATTTTAGATTTTTCAAATTTTTTTTTTTGACGAGCATGTGTTTTTGACAGTGAACACATGCGTTTTCTGATAGTAAATGTGATATGTGTATGTATTTTTTTTATTAAACATTGTTTGGGTATATATATAAAATGAGATGATCAATTGAAAATGAGAGAACTGATTTTTTTAAATTAAAATTATAATGGGATTAGAGGGTGCCATTGCCATTTCCTACTTAATTAGTATTCCATGCTCCATTTTTATAAACAACCAAGTTGAGGCCTTGAATCCGCTTACACGCTTTTATTTGTTTCCTCACACGCTTCTCTCTTCTTCACTTATTTATTTATACTTTCCTCAAGTTTATCAGACATCTCCACACCAGCTGTTGTTTAGGGGCTGGGCATACAATGAATTCATATCCACGAGCCTCTTTTGTACTTGTTTATTATTCATGCTCTCTTCAAATCAACTATTTAGATATGAAACCCACGTATTTATGTTCAGATACGTAGAAGGTGCGCGCGAGTTGGCCGGCAATGAGTATGAACCCCACTATCAAGTGGAAGGAGTGTGCGGCCCCTGACCACCGCAAAAAAAAACTACTATGATACGAAAACAGTTCATACTCGTCCATATTGAACACCAGTTGTTGAGGAGGATGCAGTACATCACAAGCCAGAGGGTCGATTTGATTCACATATTTGTTTTCATTGTTCAGAGGAAACTGGTATTAGCGTATATTGATCTAGTAGCTAAACGTATTATCTAACAATTCTGATGTTCTAGATTCGAACCTTGATGGTACTGCATGCGCATGGATATATTAAAAATGCACGCGAGATGACCTACAGGATATTACTTAAGCTCTAGGTTTTAGTATAATTTTTGGATGGACTAGTGGATTGTGGACACACCAATATAAATTCATCACGTGACACTTTGATCAGTCGTCATCCTCGTATCCAAAATCCTAATAATTTATAACCATGGACCAACTATCTAGCTAAAAAATCCCTACCAACGTACTTTTCCAATCAGCAATCAGCATAAACGAATTCTATGTATTTGCTGTTGCTGTGGTGTTGTTATTGACTTGAAACGGCCTGGAAATGGGAATCCAGCTGCTGGTTAGGATACATTTGCATCTTTGTCTCTCATCTCATTCCAACTGACTGCAACGTGTTTCAGTCTGGATTGTATGGTTGAGCGGCGACGTACTGAAGCACTGACACAATGCCACTGATTTGAGGGCGGTTACTCGGTCGTTCCTGGACACACACTCCTGCAATAACTAACATGTACTTTAAGCAATGAGTCGGGAAGCGCCCCTGAAGAAGAGGATCGGCAAATTGGATGATCTTTCTTGGGTCCCCCAAATTCGGAAAACCCTGCACAGCAGTGATCATGCATTGACTTCACTTGCAATTTGCAAAGCAAATTAAATGAAATCAAGTTAAGCGCGTCTCACCCAAGCTGCTATGTTTTGTTCTGCCTTTCGACCCGTGATCAGTTCCAGCAGCATAACTCCAAAACTGAAGATATCTGACTTGGGTGTCAGCTGACCACCCATCGCATATTCCGGAGCACAGTATCCGTCAGTACCCATGACGCTATCTGACACATGGGTAGCAACGGGTCCCAACTTGGCAAGACCGAAATTAGAAAGCTTAGCATTAAAATTCATGTCCAACAGAATATTCGCTGACTTCAGATCCCAGTGTATAAAAGGTAGATCTGGATACGCTCCGCAATGTAGAAACTCAAGACCCCTGGCAACATCAACGGCAATCTTTATCCTTGCATTCCAGCTTATGGGTTCCGCAGGAGGTCTTGGGTCTGCAGTAAAATATCCTTTTAATGAACCATGATAGCTGATGAAGCATAGGAAATTACTGTTGCTATAAACTACTAATAAAACACAAGTTCAATAAGAGATTCCCCAGCCAGTCAAAGTCAAATATCACAACAAGGTTTCACAAATAAAATGCAATGCTGAGACAGCTCAAGCAGGATTTTTGTATCAAAATCGGAAAGAGGTAAGCAAGCTTAGCTCTTCATTTCACATCAACTGGCTCAGGCTACAGCACGTGCAGCATACTGATAAAAGGATTAAATGCGTGAGATTCTGCCTTATGAAACAAAGGGGAAACACAGTCTCTGTTTCAGAATTTTTTGTAGGGCAAATTTTAGTCTCTACTTCAAACTTTTTTTTTTAAGGGCAAACTCATGATTGTATTTTGAAAACTTCGCAATGCTTACCGAAAAGATGATCCTCTAAGCTGCCCTTTGGCATATATTCATAAACCAGAAGCCTTTGATCACCATCCAAGCAGTATCCGATCAATGTCACCAGATTTGAGTGGCGCAGAAGAATAAGTATGAAGCACTCAGCCATAAACTTTCGATGTACTTGGCAGTCTTCACGATCAAGTTGCTTTACCGTAACAAGCTGCATCAAACATGAGCCGTTGCCAATTTTTAGTTTTTATTTCACAAAACTACCAAATGTAGAAACCCATCTCAATCTTTTAGATTCTGCAACAGAAATAACTACTGAAAAATTACGATTCTTATGAGCAGCGACAACTGTGACAACAACTCAAGTGTTTGATAGTTTAGCACTTGCCTCGCCAGTTTCCAGTTGGCCTTTATACACCTTCCCAAAACCAGCAGCCCCAATGTAATTAGCTTCCCTGAAATTCCTAGTAGCTACAGCCAGCTGCCCAAATGTGAAGCTAGTGGGAGTCTTGGGTCTGGCTTTAGTGCCATCATCTCTGTTTCCGTCATACAAACCATTCCAATTTCGAGTTTCTACATATATAAAACGAAAATGTTAAACTGGTTTCCACACAAAATGGAGTTTATCTCTCCCCTCTCCCTGCACGCGCAGCGGGGCTACAACACAAACAGTAATATAAAAGGGTAAACTATAAAAAGAGGGTATGAACTATCACACTTTCTGAAATCACGGGTGCAACTACCAAATTTTGCAATTCTAAGGAAAAAATCATTTGACTGTGTTCTGTTATTGATTAAATTACAATTCAACCCTAATAAAATTTAAAATAATTATAGTTCGATATCTAATAACATAAACTAACACAATATAATTAAAAATAAATAAAAAATATATTTTTATACAGACCAAACCGACACCTAAGATAAAAATGACAAGGTTTTGTAATATTTTTACTTTTCTTGTGTTAGTGTATGTTATTAAAGATCAAATAATATTTTTTCTAGAATTTATTGGGTTAGATTTTAATTTAATCAATTATAAAACAATCTCAAATGACTTTCTCCTTAGAATTGCTAAATTTGATAATTGCACCCGCAATTTCAGAAAGTGTGATAGTTCTTACCCGCTTTTTATAGTTTTCCCTATAAATAAAAGACGAAAGAAATACGTAGTATTTTTAACATGATTCAGCTCTCAACACAGCTAACACTCTCAAATACAGTACTCACAACTCTTCAATAGGTTATCTCTGATAAGAAAACTACAAAAACTCTTCACCATTTAAGATGAATTCCTTCTAAATTCTCTTGCAGAACTCTCTCAAATAGTAGATCATATTGTCTCTACCACTAGAACATCCTAATTATATGGATTACTAATACTAAATGAAATAAGATTCCTGTCACAACAGTAGGATTCTTCATCCAACAAAAACAATAATTTAGTGACCCCATAAAATAAGATTCCAAAATATCATCAACTTTCTAACTAAGTTGATTTCCTTCTTCTCTTCAATCTTCTCATGTGTCGATTCTCAACCCACTAATATTGAACTAGAACAAATGTTAATCACACTAGCACAAGAAACTCTGGACAGTGACTAAAACAAAAACACGGGATGCAGTGAAATGCAGCCATTCTTTCCAATGCCATTAGAAGTTTAGAACAAACTCTTCTTCTGACACAAATAAGCTTAATTTTGCAATCAAAAGGAATGTGCTTAAAGTAGAGATACCTAGAGAAACACCATCATCGTGAGCTGGGGTTGGAATGCAGTTACAGTCTTGAACTTTAGCTGTATCCTTCTTCTGATCATCCTTGGGCCGAGGAATCAAGCAAGAAAAACAACTCATCTGTTCAAATAAAATTGGAAGAATGATAAAAAAACCCAGCACCAAAATTGAAATCTGAACTTAAAAACAAACAAACCCAGAGGCTAAAATCTCACCTTGAAGATAACCTGCAGCTCACACAATGCAAGCGGCATGGTGATTCAGGCAGAAAGTAAGCAGCAAAGTTCTCAGCAACCCAACATCAAAAACAAAAAAAGAAATCCAAAAAAGCAAACCGTAAAAAAAAAGAAAAAAAAAGTAGGAAAAGCTAAGCCAAGCCCAACAGAAAGTAAATACAAGAGAGGGGGTTTTTCCGTTCTATCTCCCCGGAAACGGAGAGATCAAGGAACGAAAGGGCAGGACAGTGCCTCCTCGAAATTCCCAGATCCCCACAAAAAGTAAAGCCCAACCCACCCATCACTGCATTGTCATACATGAGTAACTCCAAAAAATAGAAAACTAGAGAAAGCACAAACTCTGATCCCAAAAAAAAAAACCGCAAACCTCAGGCTCACAGAAATGAGACAACTTTTGGGGGCAAAAGGGTTTGGAGTATCGATGAATTTTTTGAGGAAAGCCAGATTAGATTAGGGAAGTGAGTGAGTGATTGACATTTTGTGTTTGTACGAGGTTGCCGTTGATTTATACGGTTCGGTTTTGGTAAGAATGGATCGGCTTCTGACCGTTTCACCCTTGTGATTCTTACTGTTGATTCACTTGGAATGATGAGATAACATTTGCTTATTTTGACTCGCTCAATTTTATATCTGAGACTGAGACGAAAAAATTTCAAATTTGTCCTTTTAGCTTCGTTTGCTATCAAATGTACCTCCGCTCTTGGTTTGTTATCCATTCTACCCTATTTTTATATTTCCGTGGTTTCCAACCACGAAGATGGTTAAAATTTTCGTGCTTTGGAAACCACGAAGATTACATGTATCTTGTTGTCGCTCGGTCAGCAGCCTACATGGCGATACGTGGCATCTTCGTTTTTTGAAACAATGAAGATGTTTATTATTTTCGCTGTCCTGAACCTCGAAAATGGTTGGTGAGAACTTCGTGGTTTTAAACCACGAAGTTATTCTTTTACCCAGTCAATGGGCCCACAATTCACTCAACACAGTCTCTCTCCCACTTCTTTTACCCAGTCAATGAGCCCACAATCCACTCAACACAGTCTCTCTCCCACTTCTTTTTTTTATAACTTCGTGGTTTAAAACCACGAAGTTCTCACCAACTATTTTCGTGGTTCAGGACAGCGAAAATAATAAATATTTTCGTTGTTTCAAAGAACGAAGATGCCACGTATCGCCATGTAGGCTGCTGACCGAGCGACAACAAGGTACATGTAATCTTCGTGGTTTTAAAGCACGAAAATTTTAACCATCTTCGTGGTTGGAAACCACGATAATGTAAAAATAGGGTAGAATGAATAACAAACCAAGAGCGGAGGTACATTTGATAGCAAACGAAACTAAAAGGACAAATTTGAAATTTTGTCGACTGAGACGATAATGGAGGAGCGTGGTTTGGAGTTGCAGTTGACGGAGCTCTTGTCGGATATGTATTAGATTCATTCAACTGATTTTATCGGCCCTTTTGAAGAAAAAAAAAGGTAGACCCTCGGGTGATTTATTAATTTTATGAAGATTAATAGTTTCTAGCTTTTTATTCTCTACCCTTTATTAGATTACAAATTTATTAATATTTTTAATGAAATATAATAAAATGACAAGAAGCGCCCTCAAATCGACAAGGCCGAGAAAAAATTGTCCAAGCAGCAATAATACAAACAAAATCTATCATAACCAAATACATAAAATGTAAAATGATAAGTAGCGTATATCAAAACCGGATTGAAAGTCAAATCGATTAGAGTTTCGGTTTTCGGTTTTATGATTGAATTAGTGGTTCAAATTAATTGGACCGTCGGTTAATTACCTTAATGATGTTTGCAACCATTTTAGATGAAGTACATACCGTAGGATGCTTGTCTTTTCTTACAACTTATTTAGTAGTTATTCATTTGCCCAGAATTAAATGGGTATTCATTAGGTTATTAGAGTCTACCAAGCTCTTTGATCCTCTTGATTCGACCTTATACTTATCGATTTATTCGACTGCAGTAATCTCTAAAATTTTACATTAACACATATGGCAAAAAAAGATTTTTATCTGAAGCAGCCAAGCCTTTTAATGCGAAGACAATTATTTTTCTTTTCACCAATCATCATTTGACACCTGTAAACTAAATATTTAATAAAAAAATTTATTATATTAGTGGGACACATGCTAAACTACTGTTGGTTATTAAATAAGAAAACCATTTATATTTTTACAAAACCACCCTTATTTTCTCAATACCATCCTTGTTTTTGATGGCAGCATCCTATCTTGACTGCTTGGGATCAAAGTCCAGTAAAAAATACACACGTCTTTTGTAAAGAAACTTAAAGAATTCACATTACATATTGTAATATACTCAAATATCAAAAACATCCCTAACCTTTGATATTTTCTCATCCATCTTATAGTTAGGTACACATGCAGAATTTTATTTTTCAGTTTGAATCCAGTCTTCCGATTACATGGTTTTAAATCGAACATATTAGTGTTTAGTGGTAATAACATTTACATCTCTGTCTCATATGTTGATTGATCTATAATGCTACACTTGAAGTATCCTCAATTTGTATGCTATCTCATCATGACAAAAAGCATGTGTCAAGTAGTACAAAGTAGGTCATTCTGTGTCTTCTTCATGAGAGAGAAACTCCAATTTCTCCCTTTGTCGGCCGAATGATCTGCTCCGGCCGCCGCTACACTCGTTCGCTGCGTCTTTCCCTCGCTCGCATCCATCTCCACCCCACCCGCACTCGCCCCGAGCTGGTCGTCGCGTCTGGCGTAGCCTCTGCACGGATTTTCAAGTTCCTGCAGCCGCGTGCGGCTGTCTCTCCCGACTCGTCCAGGCTTTTGGTGCCATGGCCTCCACTCCTAGTGGACCGCAGATGGCGCCCGAGGCACGGCCGACGGCAGCGTCAAATTCTGGGCTTTCTGATCCGGCGTACTGACCCTATCTTCCTAGCAACCTGAGTGCCCCGTCGCCAACTCTCGTCGTGGGAAACGCTCAGCGCTCCTTTGCCGTCGCAGCCGGGCAGGAGCTGGCGCCCAGGTTCCCTGTCATTGACGTTCCCAAACGCAGTAAGGCGACCAAGGATGGGAAACCGGCTATCCTCTTCACACCGAGGGAGCTCAAGCATGGAGCCCAACACCTCCAACACGTCGTAATCGCCAAATTTTCAGTAGGAAAACCTAAGGAGGAGGAGATCCGTGCCTACATTAAGCTGAACTGGAAGATTAAAGGCCCGTATTCCACCGGCAGCCTCGACCCCAGGCACGAATTCATCGTCCTGGACTCGCATGAGGACCTCGTGGAGGCGATGGCTTATTCTACTCATCAGATCGGTCGTTTCCTCTTCAGGCTGTTCCGTTGGATGCCCCAGTTCAGCCTTCAGCACGAGTCGGCTAGGGCGGTGGCCTGGGTGCGAATTCCGGGTCTCAGCCTGATGTTCTTTAACGAAGGCTATCTAAGACCTATCGGGGACGAGCTCGGCACCTACCTCAAAGCGGACGCCCGAACAATAAACATGACTTGTCCCGCCTACGCTCGAAATCTTGTGGAGGTCGACCTTAAGAAGCCGCTTATCCAGGACATGTTCATCGGGTGTACGATCGGTGAAGGAGAAACTTTCAAAATAGTGTATGAAGGATGGTTGTCCTCTTGCCCTAAGTGCCAGATCCAAGGGCACAACTTAGCCAAGTGTCGGAAGGCGCAAAGTAAGCCCACGCCCGGTGCTGCAATTGACAACTCGCACGGCGCAGAGGCTCCGAGATACCTGGTTCCGCCCCAAGAAAGAACAAGACTCTAGGGACAAGCTATCCAGGAAGTGCTGAATCGGGAAGAAGTGACTGAATCAGGAGCGAAGACTTCGACAGATAAGATGGCCGCAGCTCCGGTCCCAGTCGTGCATAGAGGAGAAGTGGTCGGGGAACGGCCAAACGCACATAATCCTTTTGATATCTTGGCGGATTTGATGGAAGATCTGCCGGGCAAGGGCATCGAGGCGACAAAGGCCCCAGAAACGGAAGGCCCCGATGGTCCCCGACAGGGTGATTTAGTCATTGGGCGCGTGTCTCGAGATGGGTTTCATGCTAATCAGGTGGAGACATGCACTGGGGAGGGTCAAATGGAAGCCGAGCTGACAGGCCTGGGGGCTAGTGAGGAGCCGGTATGCGCTGTTGTCGAGCCCCAGGCAACGGGCTCAGATGCTGGAGTGGCGCCTCAGCCCCAGACCTCCCTGACCCAGCTCGCGAGGCTCCTTCGAGCATGCCGAGCGACGGGGTTCAAGGTCGGCCTGAACCAGCCCGGGTGATCCTACCGAGTGCGCCGCACATAGAGGTCCAGGTTCCTCAAGAGCCAGCCCGTGTGGCCCCGCAGAGCTCATCGAACAAAGAAGGCAAGGGCCTTTCAGCGTCCTCGAATCAGCTCCAGTCGCAAGCTCTAGGCAAGGCAGCCACGCAGAGTTAGTCCGAAGAACCTTCAGAAGAAGCCTCGTCTTTCCTGCTCCTGAAAGCTCGCAAGGGCGAGGACCAAGCTAAAGAGGAGATTCTCAGTCCGGTAGCCTCAAAGAGGAAGAAGAAGAAGAAAACAAAAGTCATTGTCGAAGAGGAGGATGAGGAAACTTCGGCTTTCCAGCACCCGGACACCAACATAGGCGATGACCGGACAGATTCCAAATGAGAAGATGAATACCTCAAGCCAAGGAGAGATAATTGAGGAGGACTTTTTTAAGGATAAAGCTAAAGTCAAAACGAAGATATACGCTAGGAAGGGGCGGAAGACATCATCTCCTCCGCCCTCGCCTCCGCCCTTAGATTAGTGAAGCTTTCTGAAGTCGCCATGCCAACGGCTGTTTCTGGGTTATCCAGACATGTTTTTAGGCGTCGCGTCGTATCCTACCCAAGCTATTGTAGGCTCATCGAGCCATGCCCTTAGCCCTCAATCTCTTGTAGGCTCTCGACCCCTCCTCATGTCTTGTGTTTTATTCCTATAGACTCCGTGAACCCTAGATCTTTTGGATCATATTCAATAAAATAAAATATCTTTAAAAAAAAGTAGTACAAAGTATTTCTTTAGTATGATGGCTTTCAGTATGCTATCACTGCCTGTGTTAATCCATAAAGCAAAGTGCCAACTTTGTTTTAAATACAATCAAAAAAAGCTACCACAACTTGTGAAGACGAGAGATGGAATAGAAGCTCATGAGCCCAGTTTGGTTTGGCTTTCAAGCTGAACCCATTGTGCCTTGAGCTCCGCCTCCAGCGCGAATCCTGCAATGTCCAGCTCTTTCTTTAGTTCCCTGCATTTTGCCAGCCTGCCTGAACCCAAGTAGAGTTTCATCAAATCACAATAGATGTCGTAGGTCGGAGCAAATCCTGCATCTTTAAGTCTTTTGAAGTACCGATTGGCTCTCGGAATGTCATTCAAGGAAACTAAGAGTTTAATCACAACACGGTATGCAGGGAAGTCAAGTAGATAATTGGCTGCCTCCATTTCCCAGACCAGTTCCATTGCTTCCCTTAGTTTTCCTTCACAAATGCGGCTGTGGATTACCATCGTGTACATGACAACGGTTGTGTCGCGTCCAGTTTGCTTGTGCCAGTTGAATAGGCTTTCTACAAGCTCATATTTTTTTAGGATCCTGCAGACTTTCATCACAGCGGTGCAGTCCTCCGAGCTTAAGCTCAAATCTTCCCTTTCCGCAAGCTCATCTAGCAAGGTCAGTACAAGAAAGTTATGGTCTGGGTCTTTGGACAGTTGCAGTATCATTTTTGCATATATGCTGGAGTCCAGCATGTGGTTACTGTTCCTTGCGACGGAGATAAGCTTCCAAGCGAGTTTTAAGCTTCCCCCTTTTATGAAGCCTCTCACCATCGCCTCCATCACTGTCTGACTTGCTAAGTCCTTGAACTTATCGAGGTCGAATGGAACTTTCAGCTCGTGAAACCTTGCTAGGACCTCCACTGTGGAAGCCAAGGTGCGGTCATCTGGAAAGAGTAAGGGCTGTTTCTGAGCCCAGCAGAAGGTCTGTAGTGCTCTGTCCGGAAGACCCATATGACCTAGTTCACGAATTGTTAACGAGAGCGAGCCTTTTCTCAGAAATGGTGCACATTTGTTGAGTACTAAAGACACATCCTTTTCAGGCGGTAAGCTTCTGATATCTCTCGCGATGCCAGTGAGGAATTCAGGGGTCTTATACAAGTGCTTTGACGAGGATGCAGGAGACGTTGGTGGTCTGAAGTTTCTCTTTGGCGTAGGAAGTCTTGATGGGCGGAGTTTATGCGGAGTTGGGAGTGGGAGTGGCCTTTCCCTTACTAGTTTCCCAGGCTTCTGTGGAATTCTTCCCCTGAATAAAGAAGATATTGTTTCAATCTCATCCTCTTCCCAAATGACTTCTCCATCACCATCACTGCCTTCAACATGATGGGCTAAAATTGGATCACCCGGATCAAGCGCATCTCCACTACTAACCTCACTCTTTGTTAAACCTGCATCATCAAATTTATGCCTGAAGAATCTATCTGCTTCAGGCTCTGGCGGGGGTGGGGCTCGCCGAGGATAACGAAGATTTTTAGGGATCTTCCTATCATGTACTCTTGTAGGGGATGGCCTCATGAAAGTTACACTAATGATATTTGCAAAATTGCTTCGTAATTCGTACCTTAGCGATGAAACGCTGCAAGAACTTGAGGCATCAGGGGTCATGGGTGAGACCAAGATTTGGTATCTAAAGCAGCTCATTTTAAGGATTGGAGGCAGCTGGTTGATGCTGTTTAGGCTCTGTGTGGCATTCCGTCAAACAGGTTTCGTGCACCCGCTGGATGACTCCAACCTGCGAATAAAATAAAAAAATCAACAAAAAGCTGCAAAATAACCTGACGCAAGAAATGTATACAGACAGTTACTTACTACAAGAAAAGGGCACACAATCGGCTCAAAGACAGCCTGAAGTCGACATTGAGAGGGAAAACGTTTTTACAAAAATAGAGTTTGAGGTGAAATTACGTTCATGAATGATGGGCTCATTTAAAGGATTATGGCAGCAAAGCAAGAAAGATTTTGTGGCTGACAATTCAGAAAGAAGTTCCAAAGCCCAATTTACAAAGAACTTTGGATCCACCGGCAGTGAAGCAATTGTAAGCTGCTGATGCCTGGGGCATTTTGTTCAGGATTAGAGTATGAAATCATATAAAGGAAGACTGTGTCAATAGGAAAGCACTGAGTTGAGCATCCACTACTTGCAGCTTGCAACTCCAACAAGGAGGCTAATAGAACCATGTGCTTTTACAAACACAAACAAATCTTATCATCATTTCTACGAACAAGGGTCTGATTGTGATATATCTATAAACACAATCTTACAGTCCAATTTACCTTTTTTTATTAAAAAAAAATAAACTAGTACAAGAATAGCTAGATTTTCAACATGGAATGTGTGTGGCTCCCAAGCAACCATCAGAAAACAAGCATTCTGCAGCAACTTCAATCTGAAGGGCTGACATGGGCCGGCTACTGAATTATCTGGTAAATGAGTGGCACTTGGGAGTACATTGGACGGGATGAAGCCGCCAACCGAATTCAATTTGTGCAGCTGACATGTTGGTGACGTGAAAATTCAGCACCGCCACAGAAACCCTCTACTTTAAGAAAACCTTGCTGGAGGACCTTGTCTGGTGCTTGTGATGAGGGAAAGAAAGCAAGTCCATCACATATCTGTGTGCCGGTGCCCAGCACTAATAGGACATGAAACATGTTACACATCCCACACTCAACTGAAGCATATTATACTTTACTCATAGAAGCACCCAAACATATGAAATCCATGCTTAACTCAGATATCCTGTCAAATCTTCAGAAATAAGGAGAAAAGAAACTAAAAAAAATGAGTTAATAAAAAGTTTAGAAATTATTTGCGAGGAAAGGATACAAAACATAACGTAAACACTTAAATACCCTAAACGTCAAATATATAGGAGGATGAAATGAGGGTAAATATGACTTCTTAACCCCTTTCCTCCCATTCACCTCCAAATCTCTCCAAATTGGGAGTAAAAGAAATGTGCGTTGTAATGCTCTTTAATTCCTCTTTTAAAAAAATTCAAGAACAAATTTATGTGTTTCATTTCCTCTCTTTTAACACTACCTGAAACTGGCTCTATGAAACTCAACTCATCCACTTCAGAAAAATCAACAAATTTATGCCTAGACTGAATAATCAACTGCCTCGATGCAAAAAGAGAAAATAAAATCAACATATGTATAAAAATACGACGGAACAATTGTCACTTGCCAGTCAGCCAAGTAAATGAGCATCAGCATTACCAGTGATTGACAACAGACTTACCAGTAGTGTGTTCAGAGATCAAGTGTAAACCATCATTTGCTCATTTTACTAGGTCATTTTACACAAACTAAAACATACAAATAAAGCAAAAATCTACGCGAAAAATCAGACCCAATGAATTAAACTAGAAACAGATACAACAAAACAAACAGTAAAACAACGACGGGGAAAACTTCAAAACAAAATGTTTCGCAGACAAGCAAGAAGAGATGGAGCTGGCCATATTTGGAGTTCGCCGCCGCAGTCTCCTCAAACTTTGGAGCCCTAGAAAAAATAATTAATACTGCCTTCATCCTAAATCCAAATGTTAATCGCATCTTCTTACTGCGTTTTGGATTTGAAGGGTTTGACTTTTTTAGTGGCATTCTTTTTGGAAAGGTTATTTATTATTCTAAAAAAAGAAGGTTCATGTACAAACACACTCTGGAATGTTTACAGATCCTGGAACCAAAAGTTCCATAAAAACAGCTCAAAAACCAGACAAAATCGGCCATCAGACTAAGATCTTCTGAACAGATCACAAAGCCATTTACAAGACAAGTCTACAAGCCCTTTATAAGGCTATTGTTCTCAAAGGAGTGATTCAAAATACTAAGCTATTGTTGCTCTATCACAGCGACTGTTCCATGCAGTTGATTCATCCTCATTGACATTTTGTTGTTGTTGAAAAAGATAGTTTTGATCCGATTTTAGCAGCCAACATATATTTTGTTGAGTTATCTTCATCTTAGAAATACCAGCTAACATCAGATTTAAATCTTGAGACATCTCAACTTGATTCCTCTTTATGGATTTTTAACAACTTGAAAAATTCTCATGTTTGTTTCAACCCATACGGAATATACCCTAGAGTTAATAATGGCTCTAGCTGCTCCCATTCTATCTGAAGGGCCTGCCTGATGAGAAAAAAAAAGGTTTAGCAGATTATCAAGAGTACCATCGGCATTTTGAATGTTCATCTTGTCCAAAATGATCATTTGGGACGGCACACTCAAAAAATAGATGATTCATGGTGGAATCCCATTTTAATCAGCCTTTTTTTTGTGCTCAATCTTTTCAAACATGCTCACGACATAATAAAATTGTGTTTGAGAAAAGACACTATTCCAACATACACTTGCATAGGGAGAGTCCTCCATATCTTTCCTATACATTATAAATTCATAAGAGGCAGCGGAGGAAAAAGGCTTACCTGTTCCAAGCCAACTTACCAGGTAATTTATATATCCAACCATACTTTGGTATTTCTCAGCTGTTAAAATCAGTTCCTTTGTAATCCAAGGATATTTGAATTTGCCTGCATAAAAAAAAATCATTCATTCATGTGATAAAGTAGGTGTTATCCATGAAACATCTTTATGTAATAAAATGTCCTAAATTTTGGAGAGGATCAAGGCCACATTATTTGTCACAAAACTTCTCAGACTCAAATCCCCCCTTTTTTCCACATGAAAAGAGACTTTTTCCCAAGCCACGAGAGCTTTTTTGGCTGAATCTTTACCTGCCAAAGAAGACTTTTACATATACCTTCTATTTCTTTAGCTAATGTCTTAGGGAAAATAAATATTCTAGCCAAATAGATAGAAAAAAGAACTCAGAACAGCTTTCACCAAAACTAGCCTTCCAGCATATGTTAAGGTGGTTGTTGTCCAGAGTTAATTCTATCTAAGATTGAGTCGATCACAAGTTTAAAATCCTTCACTCCTAGTCTTTTAAAACCTAATGGCACCCCCAAATACTTTATTGGCAGTGTTCTCTCAGAAAACCCTAAGATGGAAATCAAAGTTGCTTTCAACAAATGATCCACCCTGCCCCAAAAATTTGTGATTTACTAAAATTGCATGAAGCCTTGTCACAGTTTTAAACTTTGCTAAGACCTCTTTAATAAGTAACGAGGAACTTTGATTTACTTAAGTAAAAACCATGAGATCATTAACATAACATTGATGAATAATTTTGAGCTTAGCACATTTACGATAATATGTAAAATTTCTGTTCCCCCCATAACTTTCAACGATTTGGTTAAATATTCCATAGCCAACACAAAAAGATGCGGGGATATAGGATCACATTGTCTTAAACCTTGGCCACTTTAATCATCAGACCTTTCCACTTATTTTGACAAAAAATGATCTATGGAAATCATAACTTTTGTCCAATGAATCAGCCTGATATAAAATTTTAAAAATGTCATCCAGACACTAATAAATTCCCAGGAAACAGAGTCATATGCTTTCTTTGGACAATTTTACGGGCACAAGTAGTACTAAAATTTTTTCTAGCATAGCCATGTAATAGATTTTGAGCAAGAAGAATATTATGAGCTATGCTTCTCCCTTCTATGAATGCCCCTGACTCTTATAAGCCAAAATATCTAGGACTGATTTTATATTATTTGTTGATCAACACTGAACAAACCTTATAAATAATATTACAAAAAGAAATTGGTCTGAATCAGATGGTTTAATAGTGCTTATTTTCTTAGAAATTAAATTTATAACAATAAAATTGATGTCCTTAGGCATGATAACATTTTCAATAAAAACTTTTCACTGCATTATACACTTCTGCCACAATAATGTTCCAACATTCCCTGTAAAACTCTATTGCAAAACCACCTGAGTCAGGGGCTGTGCCAAACTTCAAAGTGAAAACTGCAGCCCTGATCTCCTTAGAGGAGAAAACAGCAGCGAGAGAAACATTATGATGGGTAGCGAGTTGGTTATTTCTCTGGAATGTGTTGGTTATTTTCCTTGGGAAAAATTTCTTTAAAAAGGAGGTTATTTCTTGTTTTATTTCCTCAAGTGACTCTAACATATCATCGTTCATTGAAAACTTTCAGTAGCTCTTCCTTGAATTCTTTAATTCTAGGCTGCATATTTTAGTGAATTTAGGGAATCTAATTTTTAATTTTCTTTTCAAATATCTAAGTTTTTTATTTGCAAAATTGTTTACATCAAGTGCTATTTTTGTTTTTAGCCAGTAGTAAAGGATGCACTCTTTAAACTCTTTCATCTCTAACCATAAATTTGCTATTTTGAAAGGTATCTTTAGCTATATTTGGTTGAAGCACTTTAAGAATGCCAGGAGAGTGGTCAAATAGTTCAAAAGGTAAGAATTCAACCCTGGAATCATCAGATTCTCCTAATCATTTGTCATTTATCATGATTATATCAAATTTATAAAAAATAGGACGTGTTTCATGCATATCAGTCTAGGTAAATTTAAGTCCTTCATAGTGATGATAAAAACCAGAAGAATTTTTAAGGAAAGTTATAAATTCTGTAACTTCCTTATCATGTACTTGTTTCCCATTAATTTTTCTTCACGGTGGTTGATGAAGTAAAAGTCTCCATTAATGACCCAAGGTTTATCAATGCTAGCA
>NQLW01000016.1:569845-654313 GCA_002312845.1 Kalanchoe fedtschenkoi | reverse complement strand
AAAAGGGGAAGAAAATAGTCTCCCTGACTTCTTGACGCGAGAATATTTGTCGGAATGATTCCACGAGGAAAAGGAAGAGATAATACCTACAGAGAGAGAGGTAATATGCCTAGACTCCCTATAATTCAACATGGAAACAGACAGGTTATAGCTACAAGCATATCACATGAGGATATACCCTCATCTTCCAATACACCTTCATCTTCAACAACATCATATGCTAAAATTATAACAGAAGAAGAGGATAAAAGAATTCGCATGATAATAAACCCAAGAAAAAAAATTATATTTCTCCTAGAAGATAATTATCTTCAATGGAAAGATGATCCTTGGAGTATAATGTCCAGATACTTAGATACAACATCATATGCCACTACGTCATATACACAAAGGTCATACGATGATTTTTGTGAAATTGAACACTTTTATAATAGTATAAACAAAAGTATTTTCCTGTTCAGTAAAATAACTATGAAGCAGATTATATTTGCTCAACAATGGGGAATATCTCCTTAAAGAGAACAGGAAGTTATACACCCGGATACAAAGGTTGTATATAAATACAATTATTGGGATTATATCCAAGCATTTGAAAAGGTTTTCTTATATGAAAATCCTCAAAATAAACATACATGGTTCGTGAAAATCTGTGGGAAAGTTTTTAACAGTCATATACCAAATTGGTTTCTAAATTGGTGGATGTTCAAAGGTCCGTCAAAAGTAATACTTCCTGAGCCATTTAAACAGTTATACAATGAATGGGTGAGAATCTTACCTAAAATATCAGAATTATTAATGTCAGAAAAATGTTCTGATGAAATTTTGGTGTTATACTTCTTCACGGAATTCTCTATTCCTTGGATATGGAAGCGGTTCCAGAAGTCAGTTATACTAACGATAAATTACCATGTCTGAAGAAAGTGTGTTATACACGTTTCTGGAAAAAGATGATTGAAATAGATCCACAAACAGACAAGATGTTTGGTCAAGAAACAATCAACGATATTCGATTTAAAATCGAAGAATAGAAAACCTTAAAGGACTCAACCAATAAAGGATTAAATCCTTTTGAACAAATTTTCATAAGAATGAAAATGAAAAAACAAGAAGTTTCAAAAGAGGAACTAATAAAAGCCTATCTCCAAGAAATGAAAAAGGAGATTAAAAAAAACTCTCAAGTTCCCAGTCTGATAAAAAATTAGACACATCAACAAAGACCACGGCCTCATCAAATGAAGCCTATTTTGAAGATTCACAAGAAGAAGATATTCTCTAAGAAGAAGAAATGATGAGACTTCTAATGGACACCAAAGAACAGGAGGGGGAAGAATTCTCCAAGAAACTAAAGGAAAAAATGTGACCCACAATCGATAAGACATAAAGAAAGATGCTTTCTTTATGAAGGTGGAAGGCAAAAAGATGACATAAAGAAAGAATCTTCCTTTATAAAAAATACACAAGGACGGGTACCTAAAAGAAGGTCATTACTTTAATAAAACATTATCTTTCGTAAAAAAGTAGTTTGTCGTTTGTAATAATTAGTTTGGTTGTATAGGACTATTTAATGGCCTTAGTTTGTAACGAAGGGGACACCGCAAAAAAGGAACCTCCTCATTCTCTCTATTTTGTAAAAACTCCCTCAAGCAATAAAAGAAAAAAGAAGAGTTTCCTTCCAGTTTCCTTGTAAGTTTTCTTTCTTCACTTTTAAAATTATTTTATCATATAAGGTTTAGCCAAATGAAAGACAAAAATCCTCTGATGTTAAACTATCAATCATACATATTCACGTATGAATTGGCTCAGATACCATTTAAGTGAAGGTTTCTTGTCAGTATTACTGACAAGAAACCTTCACTTAAATGGTATCAGAGCCAATTTCAGAAGAAGAAATGATGAAACTTCTAATGGACACCGAAGAACGAGGGGGAAAATTCTCCAAGAAACTAAAGGAAAAAATTTGACCCACAATTGATGAAGACATAAAGAAAGGCTTTCTTTATGAAGGTGGAAGGCAAATGTAAAGGAATCACTAAGACACATTCTAAAGGAAATGCACCAAGAGACATTCTAAAAGAAATGCACCAAGAGACATTTTGAGAGTGGAATTTTCCATACTCAACCACTAATGTCACCACTTGATGGTGAAGTGTAGTGGAAACACCACTAAGGAACATTTGAGAGTGGAATTTTCATACTCATCCACTAGTGTCACCATAAAACCTCTCTTGCCTCTCCCTTACATGAATCCTCAAGGCCATATTTGTAATAATTGTATGACATGTAGGGTAGGTGGAGCATCACCTTTAAGAGGAGTCTATCTCCATAAAATCAGCAAGAGGAAGAGGAAAGCAATCCCATCTCCAGAAATCCCGCAGCAAAGTCGGGAGTGCTTCAAGATGGTTGTGTGTATAGATAAATAAGAAAAAAAAGAAGAAGAAGAAGAAGAACGAAAGAAGAAAAAACCCCCACTACCTCAAACTTAAGCCGCCTCCCCTGTCAATTTTTCTTAACCACTTCCGCTCTCAATTTTGAACCAAATCGAAGATCTCCCTTGCATCAACATCGTTTCCATTCCGATCTTTCTCAGCCAACGCCTTCACACTTCATCGAATCGAACACCAAACCATGGCGTGTTTTGGCACTGCCGCTTGCGATAGCCATGGTGTTAATTGCGCTGAGTTGATTTTCTATCTCGGTTTGGATATCAATGGTGCTAAAAGCATTGCTATCTTTCTATGGCGCCACTCGATGCGACACTCACCAAGCTGCTCATGGTTGATCAAGCACATCAGGAGTGATATGAAGGATATGGTGATTGGAAAATTGGACGAAAGGGGCCTTGCGTACCGTATGAATTACTCGGGGAAGAGTATCAATTGGCTAGATGCCGAACTAAGGCCTCTATTAAAAATAGTCAAGCTGGAGATGGACCATTTTTATTAGCCACACGGTAGCAGCAACATATGAGTTCTTTTAAGCTGCTGAGATTTTGAGGTAAACCGCATTTAGGTAGATTCAATTGTTGTTGACTACTTTTGTCATGGTTGTAAACTGAGTTTCCGTCATCCAATCGAAGTGTTTCTTGATTCTAAATTAATCTACATAAAAAGATCTTTCCAACCATATAAATTTCGAGTTCTAGTTCAACCGGAGTAATGAGATAACTGATTTGAAAGATAGGAGTAGGAAGCTGTCTGCTGGGTTTGGCAGTTTTCCCTACTGATTTTGGACCTCAATATCTTTCTGTTCTGGTATTGAAATTGAGTAATTCTTTCCTTAAACATGTTCTATGTGAAACGTAGTTTCTATGTATATGTAGCATGTTTCCTAATTCCACCTGATTAGGGAGAAATAACGTTCAAAAGTAAGGAGTACGAACCTGTCTGATAGAATTAGACAGTTCGACCATCCAAATTCGAGGGTCTGAATCTTAAGCTTACGATATCCGAATTAAGCGATTCTTGTGTCTAAATTGTTTAGCTCGAAACAAGCTTTCTAGCGGTATAAAAATCGGAAGCTAGTGGTGTCTGGTTATGAAGTTATTAGCGGTCAAATTTGGACTATTAAATCTGTGTTTAAAGAGTTAACAACGAGATTTTAGGCTTGTGTGCCTTCCTTATAGAATGTAAAATTGTAGGTTATAATGAAGCATTATTATTGCTCAAGGTCTTTAAGGATTTGGTGGATTGGCTTAGTAGAGGTGAGTAAATAATTCCTACGTATTTCTTTTCGTACAAAATTAAATATGTGAATATTAAATAAGAATAATGAGTATAATATGTGAACAATATATATACTCATGTGGAAAAGAAAAATTGTTATCTTGAGCATTCATTCATATGCATACACACTGCATCATGTCTGCGACGTTCTGTTTCCGCGATAATATCGCGTTCTGTTATATGATTGATCTGGATCGGCAGTGACGACTGCCTAGCCAAAAAGGGCTTCCGTCGCAGTTCATGTCTGTCACGCATTCACGTTTGCATTTGGCCAAAAGGGGCCTAGCCAAAAGGGGCTCATGTTATGACATTCAATGTGATATAAGAAGTATATGTGCTAACAGGAAGATAAATAAACCCCCACGTACACAATAAAAGTACGAAGGGTGAGCGAGCCGCACGTTATAAATACGATATCAACTTAAAATAAAAGAAATCCCCATCTGGCTCGCCAAATACGTAGCGAGTTGTTTACTCATAGTGTGAGTCTTTTGACTCACCCCCAATATTAAAATTTTCTTTCAGATCAGTAGTCAGTCAGTAGCAACGGTGTTTGGGTAGCAACGAACAAGTTTTTCGGTACGGTTCCATCAAGTCTTCAGTCAGTTTCCTTCAGTCAACAGTTAATTAATTTGTGTTACTTTGTCATCTTTGTAGCAGTTGCTCCAATGTACTTGGGTAAGATTTTGGGTTGATTTTGAATAGTTTTGAATGCTGAATGTTCTTTTATTAGTACGTTGAATATTTGACTTTGAATTTTCTTCGCGGAGGCTTGTTTGACTAAAAATAAAAAAGAGACAAGTCAAACGCCATCGCGATCCACATTTTTTTCGGGTCGTGACAATATTTGGGTGAAGAAGGGACCTTGGTGCAACACTTGAGTCTAAGGTAAGTCATGGTTTTGCTTGGATACAACATCTTTATCGACTAATTTTGTCATGTCCTTAGATTAAACTTCAGTCATCAGATTACATCCATTCTTGATTTTAGGTTGCTCTTTACGAAAAGAGCTTTCTAACCATATAAGTTTCGAGTCGTAGTTTAATCAGAATGACATTGCGACCCACATTTTTTTGGGTCATGACATGTTGGTATCAGAGCCCTAGGTTGTCCTCATGGTACACGGAGTTAGCACTTAGTAGAATTTTGATTATGGTAGCGAAGCGCACCACCACTACAAACAATATTCTGCTTTGACATTTAGGTTTCCTTATCATGTCGTCTTCTTTTCTCCATAAGCCTCAGATTTCTTGACCTGATTTTCATTTAAATTTTTCTATAGATTTGGATGGACCGTGGTGGAGCTCGTGGTAGGGGTAACGGTGCACGCGGTAGAGGTCGCGACAGATATCGTAGTGGTCGTGGTAGTCGAGGTCGCGGTATTAATGATATTGTAGATCTGCATGTTCCACTGATTGAGATAGAGCATAATGAGGATGATGGTAGTCAAGAGACAGATGAGAATACTCAAGGTGGAGATGCTCAAACTTTACCAGATTGGAATGTTATGATGCACACCATGCAAGGAGTGGCACAAGCTGTTGTTGCACTCACTCAAGCTTTTGCACAACAACAGCAGGCTGCTCCAGCTCAGGGAATTACTCAAAATGTGGCGGTGCAACCACCTCCGCAAGTGCCTCCACCGGTAAATGAGATTAGAGTGACACTTCAGGAGTTCCTCAATCTCCATCCACCTACTTTTTCTGGCACATCTTCTAATGGAGATCCCAAGGTATTTATTGAGACTACGCAAAGACTTTGTCGTGTGCTGCAGTGCTCGAGTGCAAGATCTGTGGAGTTTGTGGCTTATAGGCTTCAGGGTGTTGCCTTGTCCTGGTATGATATGGTGTTAGCTGGTCGCGGTGAGCACACGCATTCTATGGAGTGGGACGAGTTTAAGGCTTTATTTTTGGAGAGATTTCTGTCTCAAAGTATTCGGGATGCAAGGGCATCCGAATTTAAGCGCCTCCAGCAGGATTTTAGCATGTCCGTTACAGACTATGCTAACAAATTTACCAATTTCTCTGTATATGCACCTCATCTCACAGCAACTGAGGACATGTGGATTAAGCGATTCGTGAATGGGTTGAGATTTTCCATTTATCGATTTGTTGCTAGTGGCAGTTATACTTCTTTATCTGAAGCAGTTAATCGAGCCATGATGATTGAAACGAGAGAGGCTGTCGAACGCGATAACAGGAAGATGGGGCGAGATAGTGACTCTCATGATTCACATCAGAGTCGGAAGGGAGGTAACAGAGGAGGTAAGCCTCAATATCCTCAGAGAGGTGGTCACCAGTTACAAATATCACACCGCGGTCAGCCAGTAACTTCACAGGATCGCAAACCTTACCAACAGAGCAGTCAATACTCAAGTTCAAATCAGCAGAATCAACCAAAGATGCAGTGCAAGACCTGTGGTCGTTTTCATTTGGGTGTTTGTCGTTATGAGTCTTGGATGTGTTTTCGTTGTGGGCAGAGGGGTCATTTTATCAGCCAGTGCCCCCAACAGGGTGCGAATATCAATCATATCTCAGCGTATCCCCCTTTTATGCATCCACCTATGATTCAGCCTATGGAACAATCAAGTGTTGCTATCAGTCAGCATGCGGTGGGATTCCCGGTAGTGCATTGTAATGCTAGTCATGGTGGTCAGACTTCAACTCTAGCAGAGAGTAGCCGATCTCAACAACAAGATGGGAGATCTCAAGCCCGAGTGTTTGCATTAACACACCGAGATGCAGAGGCATCAAACTCCATGGCTAGAGGTACCTTACCTGTTTGCAATCTTAATGCTTCAATATTATTTGACCCTCGTGCTACACATTCATTCATTTCGTCACATTTTGCATCACATTTGTCTTTCCCCCCTACGCATCTGGATACACCTTAAATGGTGGCCACTCCCGTGAGTGACCTTATTGGAGTCAAGTTAGTGTATCGGTCATGTCTCATTCAGATTAGTGGTCATGATATGCTAGCAGATTTGATTTTACTCAATATGCTAGATTTTGATGTTATTTTGGGGATGGATTGGTTATCTTCACATTATGCTAATCTTAATTGTTGAGAGAAGATGATCACTTTTTGCATGCCGGGGAAGCCCGAGTTCACCTTTTCTTGTGATAAGAGTTTGTATGCTCCTTGCTTAATATCAGGCTTGACGGCTGAAAAGTTGATGAGAAAGGGGTGTCAAGCATACATAACAATGGTGCAGGATGTTCCTACTCAGACACTGACCCTTGACACGGTGTTTGTAGCCTCTAAATTTGGAGATGTGTTTCCTGAGGAGTTACCCGGTCTACCGCCGGTACAGGATGCGGAGTTTTGTATTGACTTGACTCCAGGCACTGAACCTATTTCAATTCCCCCTTATCGGATGGCTCCAGCAGAGTTAAAGGAGTTGAAAGTCCAACTACAGGAGCTGCTTGATAAAGGATTTATCCGTCCTAGTGTGTCTCCTTGGGGAGCCCCTGTCTTATTCGTGAAGAAGAAGGATGGGTCAATGAGACTATGCATTGACTATCGTCAGTTGAACAAAGTAACCGTAAAGAATAGGTACCCTTTACCAAGGATTGATGACTTGTTTGACAAGTTACAGGGAGCTCGATGTTTTTCAAAGATTGACTTACGTTCTGGCTATCATCAACTACGGATAAGAGAACAAGACATTCTGAAGACCGCATTCAGGACTCTTTACGGACACTATGAGTTCCTAGTGATGTCTTTTGGACTCGCAAATGCTTCAGCAGCTTTCATGGGGATGATGAATAATGTCTTCGGCCCTTCCTCGATAAGTTTGTGATTGTATTCATTGATGACATCCTTATCTATTCAAAGTCTGAGGAGGATCATGCTTTATATCTGAGGCAGGTGCTACAAAAACTGCGAGAGCATAAGCTTTATGCTAAATTTTCTAAGTGCGAGTTTTGGCTGGACAATATCACATTTCTAGGTCATATCGTCACATGTGATAAGTGCGAGTTTCAAGGTTGATCCATCTAAGATTGTAGCAGTCGAGCGTTGGCCGGTTCCTACTTCAGTAGCTGAGATTCGAAGTTTTGTTGGTTTAGCAGGATACTATCGACGATTTGTTCAGGATTTTTCTCGTATAGCTACCTCAATGACTCGTCTAACCCATAAAGGAGTCAAGTTTGTCTGGTCTGATAAGTGTGAGAAGAGTTTAGAGGTTAAAGAAAGCACTGACGACTGCGCCCATTCTTGCGGTACCTTCAGGGACTGGTGGATTTTCCGTATATTGTGATGCCTCAGGCGTGGGGCTGGGGTGTGTGCTCATGCAGCACGGTAGAGTTATTGCTTACGCTTCTCGTCAATTGAAGAAACATGAGCATAACTATCATACTCATGATTTAGAGCTAGCACCTGTTGTTTTTGCACTAACGATATGGAGACGCTATTTGTATGGAGAGTCATTTGAGATTTTTACTGATCACAAGAGTTTGAAACATATCTTCAATCAAAGAGACCTTAATCTTTGGCAGCGCAGATGGATTGAGTTACTTAAGGATTATGATTGCACTATTTCATATCATCTGGGGAAAGTTAATGTAGTGGCAGATACCCTTAGCAGGAAATCCATGGGTAGCTTAGCACACATATCCATGGAGAAGAGGCCGCTTACTAGGGATTTGTCCGAACTGCAGAATCGAGGAGTTTGTTTTAAAGTTTGTGAGAATGAAACTCTCCTAGCACATCTACGAGTGATTCCTACCTTAGCGAATCGGATTGGAGAAGCTCAAGGAAGTGACCCAGAGATGAGTAAGTTGGTGACCGAGGTTCGAGAGGGAAATCGTGCAGACTTCTCTATTGGGGATGATGGAGTCCTTCGATACAAAAGTCGATTATGTGTTCCAACGACCAACGACTTACGTCGAGAGATTTTGACCGAGGCACATTGTACACCATACGTTATGCATCCGGGCTCTACAAAGATGTATCAGGATCTTAAAGATCTTTATTGGTGGAATGGCATGAAAGGAGACATTGAAGACTTTGTCTCGAGGTGTTTGACTTGTCACCAAGTGAAAGCTGAGCACCAGAGACCAGCTGGCTTACTGCAACATATAGAGATTCCTGAGTAGAAATTGGAGCACATCACTATGGATTTTGTTACAGGATTACCACATACCCGTAGGGGAATTGACTCTATTTGGGTGATAGTGGACATGTGTACTAAGACCGAACACTTTATTCCTGTAAAGACCAAGAGACACATTCTAAAGGAAATGCACCAAGAGACATTCTAAAAGAAATGCACCAAGAGACATTTTGAGAGTGGAATTTTCCATACTCATCCACTAATGTCACCACTTGATGGTGGAGTGTAATGGAAACACCACTAAGGAACATTTGAGAGTGGAATTTCCATACTCATCCACTAGTGTCACCATAAAACCTCCTTTGCATCTCCCTTACATGAATCCTCAAGGCCATATTTGGGTGAAGAAGGGACCTTGGTGCAACACTTGAGTCTAAGGTAAATCATGGTTTTGCTTGGATACAACATCTTTATCGACTAATTTTGTCATGTCCTTAGATTAAACTTCAGTCATCAGATTACATCCATTCTTGATTTTAGGTTGTTCTTCACGAAAAGAGCTTTCTAACCATTTACGTTTCGAGTCGTAGTTTAATCAGAATAATGGGATAATTCAATTCAAAGGTAAGAGTAGAAAGCTGTCGTCTAGTTTAGACGAATCTGTCTACTAACTTGAACGAGAATATCTTACTGTTTTAATGTTGGAATTGAGTGATTCCTTTTTTTAAACAGATAGTACATGAAACGTACTTTCTAGGGATATATGGCATGTTTCCTAATTCCATCTGGTTAGGGAGAAATATTTTTCCGAAGTTATAGGTTCAAAGCTCCCTGTTAGAATTTGACAGCTTAAACACCCAACTTTGAAGGTCTGAAACTTTGGCTTCCGATATCCAAATTAGATGATTCTTGAGTCTAAATTATTCAGCTTGAAACAAGCTTTCTACCGGTATAAAAATCATAAGCTAGTTGTTTCTGGATATGAAGTTATTAGCTTTCAAAGATGGACAGTTTAATCTGTGTTTAAGGAAAACACAACAAGATTTTAGACATTATTTGTCGTTCTTATAGAATGTAAAATTTGTAGGTTATAATTGAACATTATTATTGCTCGAGTGCATTAAGGATTTTTGGATTTGCTCGGAAGAGGTGAGTAAATAATTCCTACGTATTTCTTTTCGTACAAAATTAAATATGTAATTATTAAGTGAGAATAATGAGTATAATATGTGAACAATATATATACTCATGTGGAAAAGTAAAATTGTTATCTTAAGCATTCATTCATGTGCATACACGCTGCATCATGTCTGCGACATTCTGTTTACGCGAAAAGATAGCGCGTTCTGTAAATGATTTCATGATCCGGATCGGCAGTGACGACTGCCTGGCCAAAAAAGGCATAAATTCATATTTTTTCTATTTTATATCTTTTAAAATAAATATATGTAAATTTGATGAATATACATATGCAAGTGATGAATATTTATATGCAATTTTGGTGAATATTCAACCAATTCTGGTGAATATTGAGGTATTTCTGATGAATATGGAAGTAAAAATAATGAATACGGACCATAAAATAATCTGATAAATATAGGAGCAATTATGATGAATATATAAGCAATTCCGAAGAATATCTAGGCATTTTTGATGAATATGGAAGCAAAAATAATGAATATAGAACATAAAATATAATCTCATAAATATAGGAGCAATTCTGATGAATATGTAAGCAATTCTGGTGACTATCGAGGCATTTAGATGAATACGGAAGCAAAAATAATGAATATAGATCATTGAATAATCTGATAAATATAGGAGCAATTCTGATGAATATATAAGCAATTCTGGTGAATATCCACCAATTCTGATAAAAAAGGGCTTTAACAAGTTTTTATTATTAAACACAAAAACGGCGCCGTTTTCAATAATTCAATCAAAACGATGTCGTTGGATGGAGTAAATACTCACGAAACATGTAAGAATTTGCGTTAAAAAATCTCTCATACATAATATCTTTTAAATAATATCTACTTATTAATACAACTACCAAAAGCACACTTAATGTCGAACATGCCCTTAAATAATTATAGCTTCCATTTTTAAATTTGGGTGGTATCATGCGATTTCTATTTTCTTTCCAAACAAAAAATCACAAACCTGTCAAGAGAGACAACACAATCGTCTCATCCCGACCAAATAAATAAAGTACTCATAAGTTGCCACATCACTAGCTCCACCACTCAAAGCTTGACGCGTGGCATGTCCTAACATCATCATTGGGTCTTAAATTCCTCCTACAAACTGATGTTTAACCAACCGCGAACCTTTTGACCGGGAAAACGTACAGTTCTGATTGGTCAACTGAGTTCGATTTCAGTTGGCGGAAAACATTTTCATCCTGACTACGTGTCCGGAAAACCCGAACCAGAAAACGATATCTCAATTTGCTCATCAATCAACGCCACTTTCGCCGCACGGATTATTGCATGAGGTTTCTCTCATCTTTTCCACATCATCTTTTCATTATTTTTTATTCAATTATTCTATTAACATCTTGTTTTCAGACAACCATCACAAAATCATGCACAAGTTAAGGATTTCTATTAAATAGATTTATGCTATGTCAAGTGAGATTTGTATCATATTAATTCACATTTCTCATAAATGTTTTTTCCATAAATCTTTCGGTCACATTGGGTAAATTTTTCATACCACTATGTGCATGAGCTCACTTATCTTATCATAATTTTTATTATTTTTTCATATTATATTAATTATCAATTTCGTTAACAATTCATACAATTAATATTATTAATATTTTAATGTTTAATTACAAACATATACCGCACTTCAATGCTAAAAGCATTGTAAAAAAGCCCAATCCAATAGAATTAAACATGTTATTATTATTTTTTTTCATTTTTTAAGAGGATCGATAGTGGTTCCCCACTTCCCCCTTGGTGGACAAGGGCCGCACTCCCCTCCACTTTGATAGTGTAGGCTCATACTCACTGCGGGCCAGCTCACGCGCACCTTCAGTGTATCTAAGCGTAAATGCAGTACCAACAGGGCTTGAACCCAGGACCTTGGGGTTGTTAGATAACACCCAATACCACTAGATCAACACCTTGTTGTTAAACACCTTGTTATTCTATGTACGTCATGTAGAATTAAAAAACATCGTATAAAGTACTTGCATAGTCTAAAATACGACGCTTTTAATCATGAAGCGATGTGTTTCAAGTTATAAACGTTGTATATTATTCATGAAGCGCATCGTCTCTGTGATACCACGTTATGTTAAAAGACCAAGAACCACTTCTCACATAGAAGTGAATCTGCCAAATAAAATTTATACTCTACCACAAACCTCCCTATGAGCTTTGGATTGAGATGCCCTTAATCATTACTTCGTTTCGCATGAGTATTTTTAATTCATTCACACCATCTTGCTAATATATATTCTATTTATCATCCCGGACGAGGGACAATTTACACCCGGATTTGATATAATAGTATTATATATAATTTTTAAAAGTTGGATATCTGGATAAAGAGTATTTTACCAAAATATTCTTTAACATTTATCTAAATTACATCATTATCAAACCAAGTGCCTTGCTCAATCGCATCATTTGCAGCAACATTCAACATCTCTATCATTGATGGGTGTATAAACAAAATAACCAGTGGTATGCTTTCACGATATCCAGACTGTAGGTACTAGGCAGATTGAGGAATGTATTTGTATTGATTAAAATTTTGTGTTTCGAACCATTTTCTTCTTATATGAACCATAATATCTTACTAAAGACCATTTATAATTAATAATTCTAACTCACAGATGAATAAGAATAAACCTAAAAGATCACACTCAATCAAATGTGGAATATTAAGTTGAGTAGAAACCGAATATGATTCGGTTCGGATATGATCCGGTTCAACCTGCGTCTAATTTGAATAAATTAAATCATGAGTATGATCAATGGATAATACTCACTTATCCAACTGATGAACTTGGCCCAGAAATCCGGATGTCATAATAAATAGAAGTCTAGTACTGTGTTAACGAGAAACAATAGTGAGAGAGGCCGAATTAATTCAGATAGAGCTAGTACTCCAGCTTGACGCGGCAACTGAACAATGTAATATTATATTATAGATTAGTATTCGTTCGTATCCCAATTCAGATCCAGATCTATATCTCGGATCAGGATCAAAAATAATTAGATTAAGAAATAGATAATTCGTATCCCAATTTGTAATTGGTAATCCGGATTACCGCTAAAACTAAGAAATAGAACAATGCTTTCACGATAAGATTAATTACCCACAACCATTCTCTCACCACCTCGTGTTCCACTCAATCGTTCCACCTGTCACTTGAATCATCTCTCTCCTTACGCAACAAATACAGCTCCTAGTCACAGCAACAGCCAGTCAATAAATCTGAGAGCAAATCAAACAAAAAATAGGAGGTTTAAATTTGTCTTCTTCGCTGCTTGATTTTGAAAACTGATCATAGAATAATCTCTCACTCGATCGCCACCACCACCTCGCTCATAACGCACTCTTAAATTTTGGAGGTTTATTGTAAACAAATCTCATTGGGGGCAGTGGCGCGGAGTAGGGGTCTCGGAATGGATGGGCAGAAGAAAGATGCTGTTGGAATCAGTCGATGAGATAAAAATATTTCTTCACCGGAGAAGTTAGAAATAGGAGATTGAGAAGGAAATAGAATAAAATTAAATATATAATTGGAGTGAATTGATCGTTATGAATCAGTTGGAATTTTGTGAAGATATATATTACTAAAGATAATTAACGAAGCCTGATAAATAAAACTAAAAAAGGAAATTATAAATCAAAACACACAAGAAAATCATATAATCAAAATATACATATAATATGCATTTTTAATATTTAATGTATTATACATTTATTAGTACTATTTTTTTAATAATAAACCAAAAACCTCAATAAATATTAGCAAACTATATATACACATTTTAATATAACCACCAAATGAGTTGTGGCCTAAGTGCAAGGTTACTATTGTGATTTGGACTCAAACAGTACGCACAAGTTTGGTAACTGGAATCAAAAGTGAGATACGACAATTTATAGTAGTTTAACTTGTTTAGTTAAAAATTGAATAAGTAATAATAATCTTATTAAATAGATTTTATTATTAAAAATAAAGATTATTTAACCCTCCAAAATAAGAAAGAACATTAATTGATGAAAATCAAATCATTTTATTATGATAATCTAATCAAAATAATTTGGTTTGATTAATTTAGTTGATTTGTCAATTCGGTGCAAAATATATTAAATTTATTAGTATATATAATATGGCAATCAAGTTAAATCACTTATTTGTATGCTTAACCAATTATCTAATTAATCACTTAATTTCGTTAGATTTTCGTTCAATACTTTTTCCAGATTATCATCATCATCTCTGTCATACTCATATTTTTATTTATTTGTAAAAGGGGATTCGAATTCGAGAGCTATAACCCCTCTCAAGTGTGGTGCTCACCAACTGAGATACCCCTCATCCCTCACTATCATACTCATAAATAATACTTATTACACTTCAATTCTCCCACAACGACATCATTATATTTGTATTTTTACCTTTATCATTACACAATTTAAAAAAAGTTGATGATTGTATAATGAAAAGTAAAACAAAATAAGCAAACCAAATTAAAACAGCATAATCGGTACTTCATTGCAAGTATGATGAACCCCATGTCTCAACCAAGTCCATAAACATCGAAAATTCTAACAACCAAGGTGAAGAGATTTTGTTTTTATAATAGAAAATTGTAGACATAAATGTTGTTTATATATTTTCATTATATGAAAGTGATAAGAATATATATATTTATAATACATAGATAAATACAAAAAAAAAATATTTAATCAACAACGTGAAATTTCAAATTTAAAACGTTGCTGATGATGGACAAAAGAATATATTTGTGAATGGACCGAAAACATACCGTCACTAAAATACGCAACAACCTTATTTGACCAATTAATTAATCTTCTGGCATTAGAATTCTCTTTTCACACTAGCTCAACTTTTTCCCATCTCCGACACAAAAAGCACAAAATAAAAAGAAAATTCGGAGGCATTTCACCTGACCGAGCAATGGAGTGGGAGAAGAAGCAGACGCAATTGGCGGAGCAGAATAATCAGGCTGGGGGAGGAGACATGTACATGAAGGTGATGACGGACGAACAAATGGAGCTCCTCCGCCACCAGATCTCCGCCTACACCGCCATTTCTCAACGCCTCGTCGATATGCACAAGACCATTTCTGCTCAGCAAGATCTTGCTGGTGGGTTTCTTCAACTTCCCTCGCTCTCTAACTTGTTAGCCCTCTTAATTGTGTCTTCTTTTATTGCTCGATTCATGGTGATGTGGGTATTGTTGTTTTTGTAGGAATAAGGCTTGGGAGTCTCTACTGTGATCCATTAATGACATCTGCCGGCCACAAGATCACTGCCAGGCAGCGATGGACCCCGACGCCCCAGCAGCTCCAAAGACTTGAACAACTCTTTGATCAGGGCAACGGGACACCCAGCAAGCAGAAGATCAAAGAGATTACTGACGAGTTGACAAAGCACGGCCAGATTTCTGAGACCAATGTCTACAACTGGTTTCAGAACAGACGCGCTCGGTCCAAGAGGAAGCAGTCTGTTTCAGCTACACACAATGGAGACTCCGAAGTCGAGACTGAAGTAGAATCTCCTAGAGACAAGAAGACTAAGCCTGAAAACATTCAGTCCTTTGAAACCTCGTCTGCAAGGCTTGCCAATATTTACTTCCAGAATTCGGATGTAGGACATGATATGTTTCATTCAGAAAATGGCTTGAGATCCTCCAACGACTTGGACCACTTCGCTGTGTATGACAATGAACTGACGAATCCCAGTAAGTAACTGCTTTCTTTATCCTATTTATGCATACCACTGGTTGGAGTTGATGTGCTAACACCTGCTTGTGCCATTCAGTTAATGCTTAAGATTGCAATTTTGTTTTTTATCCGGTGACCTATAATTTACAATATTATCTCCCCGCCTAAAAGGAAGCATAATTCATGGAGATCCTTTTTAGCATTTGCAGGATTTGATCAGTTTATCAGTAAAATTGAAGTTCCAGGGAACTTTAGTCATTTTGGGCATGATGGAGACTATGACATGATCCACTGACGCCAAGAGTGCCAACTTCAACACTTTTCGTGACTCAGGCATCGCCATACACTGAAATTAGAAAAGTCAGAAATTTGTGAAGCTTGATTTTTCAAGCATTGATACAAGTATCAGTGTGATGTTACTTATATTACTGTCAGGTTATTATATACGAGTGATTTGCAACTGAAGATTAATGTTTCCTCAGAACAACCAGTGTCCCCAAATGTTCATTAGGGCATTAGTGTTGTACTATGCAGAGAAAACTTAGAAATATGTGTGCTATAATGAAACTTTCCATATATATTATGACTACTTACAAGTTTTGTGCTTCAGTTCGGGTTTTTTTCTTGACATTTATGTATCCTTTAAGATCTTCTCCTTGAAGGAATTTTTGGATCATTCTTTTATTGATAAGAATCTGTTACGTTGGACCGTATTTGCTTAATCCAATTCCAAAGGGGGATGGGTCTAGAAGTTCTATTGTTCTGACACAGAACAGATTTCGGTTGTTCAACAACAGGCGAAGTCATCCGGAAGAAGTCAAGGACCTGATCATACAACGATGGGCAAGAAAAGGGGCCTTAATCCCCTCCACTCCTTGATAATGGAGCCATACTTGTTGTGGGGTAGCTCTCATGCACTTTCAACATATACATGCTCATCATGGAGTTCTTAGACAATACTTATGACTGTTACTCTGTTAGTCTAACACCTTATTGGTAAATAAAAAATTATAACATGAATATATTATTGAATTAGAATTTGATATGAATTTACTGGAATCGAATATCATAAAATTTATCATAATCTTTCATATATAAATCGATGAATCAAATCAACATTTATAAATGGAAAGTGTCAAATAATCCAAGCTAAACCTATGATATCCTTCATATGGGTCTACTTTTAATATCATGTTACCGTTCTCAAGCCTCTATTCAGATCACTAACATTTCAAAGGCCAGAGATATGTTTTCATGTATATTCATGTTTACCTCATTTTATCTCAATTTGATCATCTAAATACGTAGTCTTCAAAACCTCAAAGAAGTTAGCCATCTTCACCTGATGTTCTCCCTTCTCTTTCAACTAACTCCCTTTAGGACCAACCACTGTTCATTTAGGTTTAATTGGTTTATTAAAAGAACAACAATGTCTTCAAATCTTGTACATTTCCTTCTTATTCTCATTTCCATTTGATTTTGTAGTGATATTTTTGCACTTCATACAAAAAGCCAATTTACCTTCATGTACTATTTCTTACCAAATTTTTTTTTTTCCCATCACTACAATCTATCCATATCTCCTGAGGTAGTTTCTTCTAAGTCCACCTCTACACAAACAACGTGCAAATGTAGCATTAGTTCTCATTTTCATACTCATATCAGCATCAAGCAAATGAAAATTTGATTGCCATTATACTCAAAAAAACCAATGTAAAATAGGTCTATACAAAGGAGCAGAAGCTTCAACCACACTATAATCATAGTATATTCCTTCTTCAAGTAAAAATAAGCGTCATTCAAAACAATATGAATGGTAAAGTCCCAGCAATGTTTGATCGACTAGTCAGTGCCTCCACCACATCTTTATTTTAGTACAACTACAGTAAAACATGCCTTGCGTCTATGCAAATGTGAAATCATTTTTCAGATGCCAAAATATGTGAGTATGCTGTCCAACTTTCGGAATTTCAGATTTGAAAGCAACTGCAAACTTCATCGCAATCGCATACTTCATCTGTTTATGAGCAGCTCATCTCTGATGGTGGATAAAATGATCACCGATCGGTCATCTTTCCACACCGCTTTCTTAACTTGAGCGGAGGAAACAATATCTCCTCCTCCATTCTAGCCGTTTTTATGTATGATCTTACATCCTTTTCTCTGTCAACTAGCACAGTAGACTCAGCCTCTCTTTATTTATTAAATTGTGTATCAAATTTAGCTGGAGCTCAACAAGATTTTCCAAAATTTGATTGTAGCTGATTCCCATCAAATTGCCTCCCCGAATCCTCATCCTTTTATTGATCTTAATTAGCCTACTTTTCCACAGTATTAACTTCTCATATAATAATGAAGAAGTGATTTAAGTTCTTGTTTAAAAAGGTTTATTATGAAGCTGAGCTATACACCGAGAAAAAAATATACAGTCAAGACTATAATCAAACTTATGTCTTTACTAATAATCCTGTGAAGTTGGTGACCATAAATAAAGTTAAAATCAAGTCTCCAAATGCCTCGATTAACTTCTTTATGATATAAACCGGTAGAGTGTTAAAAATATCTCAATTGTCGACTAAAACTTTGTTGAGGGAAATCCATCAAAATGGGCTTTGATGTGTCCAAGTGTTCTAAAAGGCGCTAGGCGGCCCTAGGCGGTTAGCTTGGGGCCTAGGGACTAATCGGCTAGGCGGGGATTAGGCGGAAGGATTAATCGGATGATTAGGCGGAGTTATATATATTAATAATATATTTAATAATTAATTATAAAATTAGACCTATAAAATTTAATTTTATTTTAAAAATAAAATATATAAAATAATTAGGCGCTAGGCGGCTAGGCGGGGCGTTTTTGAACCGCCCAGAGATTAGGCGGCCGCCTAGACGGCTAGGCGGCCGCCTTTTAGAACAATGGTCCAAAGTGCCGCTTCGTTCCTCTTATTAGGTTAGTTCTTGTAGTCAAGTTCCTCAACTATGACTATGGCTATTTTACCTGAGTTATCGACATCTGCATCCATACTCCAAGGTTGACTCAGGTTTGCATTTTATTAAGTGAAACCAAGACCAAGTTGATCGCATCCTCCAACGGCATCCTAAAACCTGATTCTACTTAACCACTCAGTGTCCACTATAAGCTTCTCATTTTCATTCATTAATTATGTGATTGTCTTAATTTATGCCTTTATACTAAGACATGCATCTCTATCTCAATCCGAACTCCCAACTTATCAACTTATTGCATGATGTTCCACCGACAAGCCAACCAAAGTTTTTTAAAGTTTTAGTGGCATTACTCTCTTTTCTTGAGTCACAAAAATCTCTTTGTTTCTAATTTAATCAAAGTCTCTAAGTATTATAAAAATATGTTCTGAGTATTCCTTTAGCCTGAGGCCACTTACTAGACCTCAGTGCGAGCTAGTAGAACCGCCATAAGGGGTTGAGCCTGTCTCTCACTTCTTTGAGAGCTTCCCTTAGAGTTGGACTGTATGGGGGTGTCTTCTTTTCGCATTTTTATCTTGCTCCTAAGTCAAAATGTGGGATTAGGTGATATGCTAATGATGTTAACTCCTAGTCACTATCAAAATGTTCACAGTTTGTGGCCACAAAAATAGATGAAATTTTTTTTTTGGATTTGTTGCATATTGAAATTTGATATTTTAGTGTAATTATTATAATTTATGTAATATTTTGGAGTTGGGTATGTTTATTGTGGTTTACAATTTAATCTTTGTTCTTATCATGTTAGTGCTTAATTCATATTCATATATACAAATATAAGGAGGAAGGAATTTGTGTGTGCTAGCACTGAATTTGATCACTAATATTGTGGGAGGGCCTTTTACTATACTTTAATATATTTGTTACTTATTTGCATGAAAATGTGATTTTGTGGCACCCGTGGTATTATTTACAACTCTAATGAATTAACACATTAAATGATATAATTGTGTGTATTATAGAATAAAAATATTGAAATTTGTATGACGTTGCATGTATGATTATAACAAAAAGATCATACAGGGATTATAATGCTCAGTTTATAGTTTGGAATTAGGAGCTCGTTGAATTTGAAAGAACAAAAGGAGTGAAATGGAATGTGAACAAGAGGATCTTAATGAGAGAAACAAGAGGCAATGGGGCATCTAGGGTTTTTGGCTAGGATTTAAAAATCTCGATCTTGTTCTTCCGTATGGAGGTTATGGGCAACTCATACCTCCATGAACGGGCGATAGACTACCTCCAACAGTGACAAGTGGCACATTTTCTTATACCGGAGAAGCGGCTAGGGTGGTGGTGAAGGTATTTTTCAAAGATGTTCCTTTACAACGATGACATATAACTTTTTGGGATTGGACGCCGATTGTTTCTTTCTCTATAGTAGAATTAAAGCCCACTTACCAGTTGATGGAGATGCGCCCAAAGCAAAGTTCACTATCAGATATCCAACGATAACAAAATATTTTGACACATCCATGAAAACTGGTGCATGAGAGTTCAACCTTTTGTCGGGGTTTTGGATTCTAGGCATGTTCTAATCATGTATCATTCACCAGTGGAGGTGCTCGCTTATGAGACTCACTTGATTGACACATTATGCTTTCATATTTTCTATTGGTCATCGGAGTTTTTAAAGAAGAAGGAGCCGACATTGATAGTTGCATGGGTAAAGTTGTGTGGTCTGGATCCATACTTCTTTCGAGCAGCACCCTAACTTTAGTGACCTCGTCTTTCACACATGTATAGGTCGAAATTAATCTTTTTACCACGCTTATCAATATGAAACGTGATAAAATGTTAACCTTTTATACCACGGTTGTTAGTATCAAACGTGGTAAAATTCTTCCTTTTCATTTAAAAGTTACTCAATCCCCTTTTTCCTCTCCCCTGCTCATCTTTATCTCAAGTCCAGCATCATCTTTCATCCTTCACTCCACCACATCTATCACATTCTATTTCCACTCTGCAAAACCACCGCATCTGCCGCGTAACTGCATATGAGGCTTCACCTCTACCTCTTATGACTGTAGATCTCTGGACTGGCAGTTTGGGACTCTGACTGGCGTTACTGCTCAGATCCCATACAACTATCTATTCATCTATCATGAGATTTTGAGTTTTGATTTGATGTGGTTTTGGCTTATGTTATTGCTCAAATCTTCATGGTTGGCGGTTTGGATTTGAGACCGGTATCGTCTTGCTCAATTTCGACGATCCTTGAAGAACGCAGAGGATTCAACTCGAGGCATCTACTAGTTGGGGTTGGGAGAAAATGACAAAAGAAGATGAAGGATGGACATGACTAAAGCAAATATTGATTGAATAGTCCTGAAAATGGGTGGATACGAGTTTCGGTGGGTGGGAGAGATAAATGTTTATATTTCTGAAATAAAAACGCAGGAGGAGAAATCCTTATTTCTATTTGTATATTACCAATGTGCAGTGTTTAAGAAAGTGAATCCGTTGTGTTGTTCATGAGTGAATGTGCAGGTTTTATTGGCAATAATAATATTGATAATAAACTACTGGTACTGGAAAATTGATATGGATTGAAGAAAGTGATTCCACGAGTTGTTGCTTATGGTAATTTGTTTTTTTCTTCGCATATTCTCATTTTTCAAAAATAGAATTATCTCAATTCATGTGATATTTACTGTGAGATGAGATATTATATTACAAATTTGAAATAAAAAATCAACTTGTTACCACGCTTCATTTTGAAGCGTGGTAATAGGTTAGTAACTTATTACCACGTTTGTAGTTTGAAGAGTAGTAATATGTTGTCATTTAATACTACATTTTTTAGTTTGAAGCGTGATAACAGGTGGCGCACTTATTACCACGCTTGGTTCTGGACTATTTAGGATGCTCATACTCACCACGCTTCTCAAGCGTGGTAAATACCTTTAAATAAGCGTGGTAAAAAATCCTAACCTGTAGTAGTGCAACTAGTCTGGGTCATCCCACTTGAAGCCAGTTATGGCTCCGTCCATCCCCATACCCCACCACACCAAAGATCAAGACCATGTCTGCTCTTCGCTCCAGATCACATCTGCAATCTGACTCTTAACCTGCTATTAGCTCCAGATTCGGTCGTCCAGCAGTCCCAGCTCACCTTGTTCGCATACACAACTCTCAAGATGAAGTCCCACTCACAAAACACCTAGCTCACCCTATAGCGAAGCACGAGCCCTTCGCTTGGCAACTGGCCTTCTAATTTAAAAGTTAGTTATGGATTAGATTTGGGTGTCTTTGGATGCGACCGGTAGATATGGGTGCCTTGATTAATTGACTTCAGCCACAAATATGCGCCGGAGCCGCCCATCTGATCCTAGGTTCGACTAGGTCTATCTCGCACTTTCAATCGTGGACAGATCTACATGTAAAGTCCTTGTCAACTAACAACGGATGGGAGTGCTATATTTCCATATGGTGAAAAAAGCAGCCTGATTATCTAGACATAGATAAAGCGCCCTGCAGAGTCTGCGCGCTCCTCAGAGCATGCCTTGTAATGCCTTTTCATACTCTCAATGTCACTAACCTAGCTAGAGCGTGTCCCAAGTCCGAGGGTCCTGAGTCATCTCAATGCATCACTCCACTTCAACTAGGTATTCTCTTATGCCTAGCTCGAGGTCTTTGCCAAGCACTTAATCAAATTAGACGTGCTCCCCAGAGATAGCTCAATCCAGCTAAGCATGCTCCGTCGAGCCAGCCACTCCTGTCAAGTATGCTTCCGAGGTCGTTAAGGTCTTGCTCGAGCACCCCACGCGTCATGTTCCAGGCATGTGCTTCGAGGCTCCAAGTCACCCCGACCAAAAACTCTGAGGTTCAGGCATCAGGCTCTCTTTGGATCCACGACAGGTCCCTCTAGACTCCTCAAGCCGTCCCTCAAGGGTTTGAAGGTTCTCACCCCTGTAGGCCCCAAGCTCTCACAGCAGCACATAGCCCTTCAACGCCACCCGCCTCCCCCGACCTGTTTAGGCTACCAGAACCATGCCCCTTAGGCTTTCAATCCACTAATTTGCAGGCTCTCTGAGCCCTCCCTAGGCCTCATGTCACCTCTTGTAGGCTCACGCCACTCCCTTATACGCATTACACTATTTGTCCGTTGGACCCCATAATTATAAAATAAACCTTAAAAAAGATTTATTCACCCTCATTAGAAATTGGACTACCTTTCTTTTATACTATTTTGTAACTAGAAATATATAAGACATACTAGGAATTGGACTATCTTTCTTTTATATAGTTTTTGTAACTAAAAATATATAAGACATACAATTGCATCAAGTGGATAAATTAGCAGTTCCTTTGCCTTTATTTATTTTCAAAGACAAACCGGCTTCTTGTAATAAGTAGCAACATTTTAGCTCACAAAATTGTCTGAAGTTGACAATCTTCTTTTCCAATGCAAAAAGTTCGATATCATTTGAATTAGTCAGTTAAACATGGAGAGTTTTTGAAGTTTTGTGGCAGCATATTTAGCATGAAAATTTTTTCTCATCGTATTTTGAAAATGGAAATTATCTGTCAAGACATTACAACACTACTACATTTCTGCCATTTCAGCAACATTGAAGCACTAGGTGATCTTGTTTGAGTACCTCTGATTAACCCTAAATTATACCCATCTGAAAAAAAATTCCCTGTTGATCATTTTCATAAAGCCTAGTTTTCAAGTTCAATAAATTATTCGTTTAAAAAAAATTTCCTATGACTATATATAATTATTTTTGTAAGCGGTCTTACCGGATTAAAGTGTCATAGCTGGAACACTTGTGGCATAATTATTGCTATAATTATTAAAACCAGACCGAGCTAAATTGCCTTAAATGGAAACCAAACCAAGTTTCGTTTCTATTTACCTATAATTACCCGATCACATGGAAAATCAGAGTTAAATCAAATTGAATCGGTGAAAATCAGATAAATTACTTTCAATTATCTTGTTCAAATGAATAGATTTAGTATGCAATCTATTAATTAATTATTTTATGGGTTGTCGAATATAAGGTGACACCTTATATAAATTAGGTAAAGGATTGGGCAAAACAACATACTTTTTCTTCTTTTTTTATTTTATGGTTTTAAGATGTTTATAGCATAGGTCTAAATACAACATAACCTAAAAAACCGAAAAATCTAAACCATTAACTTATAAAATCCAAAAACCCTAAACCCTAAGTGCACGTTTGGTATGATGCATTATTTGTTCCGATATTAATAATGCGGGTATTATTTAACCCACATCTCACACAAATATTAATAATACATTTCTTTCTTCACATTTTCATTCATTTTTGGTGTTGTGTATTAATAATACTGATTCTTAATTTCCTACCAAACAACTTCCCAAACATAAGTAATAATATACGTTTGTTAATACATCCTACTAAATATGTACTAAGGGTATGAAACCCCCTAGAAAACCCTAATGCACAAAACCCTAAATTTTGAGAATTTTAAAACTCTAAAACCCTATAATCTTAATATCCTAACATGCTATAACCCTGAAATCTCTCAAACGAAAAAAAACACTAACAAAACTTTATAATTTGACTTAATTTCTTATCTAACGAATATGAGATATCATCTCATATCCGATTTTCTTATTATTTTATATTAACTAATTCATCAAAACAAGCACAATCAGAACCCAAACTTCAAATACATTTGTATCCTTTTATAACACAAGACCACTCATGTTTGACTGTTTATTTAGTTGTTAATTGTTTGAGTAATCAGTTCGATGATTGAGTCCGTCCAACTCGATCGCAAATCCAATTTTAATAATTATGAGTATAAACCAACATTCAGTAATAATACTTATCAACCCCTATCTTCTTTCTAAGAACACAGAACCTTTTTCGATTAAAAGATCTAAACGATGTCGTTTCATTGTCATATATTTCCTCATCCAACTGCACACGCTGCAGCTGCGTCACATTTCATGGCGTCTCGCGGCCTGCGAACTCTAAAAAGCACCACGATTCGCTGTAAAACTCATTTCTTCACCCAGTATCTTTCACTATCAACCTCATCGATTAAGCATCCAACACCACCTCGTCCATCGAATCCCACGATACCGAGTTCGCAAGAAACTCCAAGTCACTCCAACCCCGACGAGAGTCGCATTCTTGAGCAACTCTCCGAAATCTTACCCATCAGTCAGAAAACACCAATTCACAGATATCGCGGCGAGGGCGCTCCGGAGGTTCGGGATCAGGCTAGGGTTGCCGATGCATTTCTACCGCCGGAGGACAAATTGCGAGGAGTGTTTCTCCAGAAGCTCAGAGGTAAGTCTGCTGTTGAGAAGGCTTTGGATAATTTTGATAAAGATTTGAGCTTTGAGACTTTTGGTAAAGTGGTTGATAGAGGGAATTTGAGCGGGGAGGCTATGATTAGTTTTTTCAAGTGGGCGATCAAAAAGCCGCAGATTGGGAAGGGGATTGGTAGTTACAAAGTTATTTTGAAAGCGCTTGGGAGAAGAAATTATGTGAAGTATGTGGCTGGTGTGTTGCATGATATGAAGGTAGAGGGCGTTATACCTGATTCTGAGACTTTGTCTATTGTTGTGAATAGTTTTGTCAGGGCTCGGCATGTCACCAAGGCAGTAAAGATGTTTGGGGAGTTGGAGGAATTTGGATGGGTGGGTAACGCGGAGAATTTGAATGTGATTTTAGAATGTTTGTCCAAGCGGTCACATGTAGGGCTGGCAAGTTCGATGTTTAATAAACTTAATGGGAAGATGCAGTTTAATAGCATGACTTATAATATCCTTATTGGTGGTTGGGCGAGATTCGGTAAAGTAGATGAAATGGAGAAGGTAATGGAAGCAATGAGCAGAGATGGATTTAGTCCTGATTGTTTAACTTATAGCTACGTCATTGAGGGATTCGGGAAAGCAGGCCGTGTTGATGATTCTGTTAAGGTATTTGATGATTTGGTGAATAGAGGGTGGGTGCCAGATACATGTGTTTATAATGCGATCATTGGAAATCTTATATCAAATGGAGATTTCGGTGGATGTGTGAAGTATTATGAGCAAATGGGTACTTGCAATTGTGAGCCAAACCTTGATACTTACACGAAACTAATTTCTGGGTTTCTAAGAGTTCGAAAAGTAGCTGATGCACTTGAAATGTTTGATGTGTCGTTAAGTAAGGGGATGGTACCGACTACGGGGACAGTCACATCCTACATAAAGCCTTTGTGCAGCTATGGTCCTCCTCATGCTGCCATGATGATTTATAAGAAAGCGAGGAAAGCTGGATGTAAAATATCATTGACTGCCTATAAATTGTTACTCATGCGGCTTTCAAGATTTGGAAAGTGTGGAACAATACTGATTCTTTGGGATGAGATGCAAGAATGTGGTCATGATTTTGATTTGGAAGTATACGAGTATGTGATTAATGGACTCTGCAACATAGGGCAGCTTGAAAATGCCATAATTGTGATGGAGGAATCCTTGCGCAATGGTTTCTGCCCCGGCCGGCTTATCTGTAGTAAGCTAAATCATAAGTTAATAAATGCAGATAAAGTGGAGAGGGCTTACAGGCTCTTTCTAAAGATCAAGGAGGCTCGTCTTGCTGAGAATGCCAGGAAGTATTGGCGGTCTAAGGGGTGGCATTTTTGAGCATTAGAGTATGTAACTTGTTAGTGGGATAACTCACAAGAGTTACAGTCAAGATGCTGACTGGCATGGCTTCCTTATGTTGTCTGGTCCCACAATCTTAAGACATCATGGAAGACTTACATCTGTATACACTCCTCAAACTTCACTTCTTGTGAACAGTGTCCTACATTTAAATTGCTTGCACAAGTTGCTTTCTTAATAATCAAGCAATCCCCAATAACACAAAAAAAAAACGCTGTAATCACCTTTCTTCTGCGTACGACCTCCAGCATTTTATTTGATCAGTTATAATTTATTTTGAAATATTGACCAGTGACTGTAATCACTGTTGCAGGGCGCACTGAGAGCTTCTTCCAAGAAATCCGTGCCTGGAGATGATATAGAAAATGTTGTTTCTGGTCAGATCTTTGTGGGTTTAGGTTCTTTGTTTTTAATAGTTCCATCTATGCTGCTATTGGATCTGAGCCTCACCTTTCTGATTCCGAGAATGTTTAATATATAGAATACAAAATGACAGGTGAGTATTTGATCAACTACATTTGATGGGCAGAGCTACAGTACTCATCTGCAGCTACCATAATCTCGTGATTAGCTCCTGACAGAAGAAGTATATGTTTTCTTTTCTTTTCGAGACGGGTCTTCAACAACCAAAGTGATGTGAGTTAGCTCGTAACTTACTTGCCGGAGATTATTTGTCTTAAATATTAGAAGGCTTACAGTGATTATTATCCGCAGTTATTGAATCACTGAATAAATACTTGTACGACTTAGTTTAAATTTGCAAATGATAATAAATGTACTGCATTATGTTTGAGAGGCATAGTAAACTAACTGGCTGGATATTACCTTTGTCGTGAAGTCCAGAAGGGTTGAGCTGATGTATTATCCTCAGTTATTATATTACTGATAAATACTTTACGCCTTACTTTAGCTTTGTAAATGATCGTCATCATAACCGTACTGCTAAATGTTTGAAGGGTTGAGTAAACTAAAGAAGTAATGTTTTTGAACTGGGAAACAAGGAATACACCACTCTTGTTACATTAGAAGCATGCATGTATAACTGACAGTGATTGAAAATGTTGATGGATGGTTCCAAGACCATTTGCGATTCACCTCCTGGCTGATATCCATATATGTATGCATTTGGTTTGACAGGTTTTTCTGCTGGCTGCTACCTTCTACCCTGCCGATCCTTTTAACTGCTGTATACGTCCAATGGGTGACCGTGAAGTTGTTCAAAAATGCCTGATGAACTTGTTCAACCCATCCTCCTGAAAGCTATTATTCAAAAAAATTTCTTCTCTGTCGTAGATGAAGAAGACAAAATGACATAGATGATGAAGAGACCAAAGGCAGCATCTCAAACATCGTCCATTTTGAAAATTAGTACGGTGGACATGAATGAGCTTCGTAGTACTTTATATTCTTTTAGTACTATTTTGATATCTGCAAAGATTCAGTTTTCAGAGGATTCATCAATCACTCTTGGATGCTCCGAGAGTACTTACTCTCGTTTGCGATGTCGTTTTGATTTAATGAAATACGGCGTCGTTTTTTTCGTTTATGCCTCAACTGATGAATATAGAAGCACAATTGATGAATATTCATCGGTTGTGCTTCTATATTCACCCATTGTGCTTCTATATTCACTAGTTGTGCTTTTATATTCATCAGTTGTACTTATATATATAACTGGTGAATATCCATCAATTATGTTTCTATATTCACCAATTGTGTTGTTATATTCACAAATTATGCTGATTTATGTTGAATCTGATGTTAACGGTCACAACTTAAATTCGTTATATTCTGTGAGCTTAGCTGCTCTTTATAATCCGTAAATGGGTGTTCAGTTCCATGGACAGTTTGTCAACTGTGGCCATGTTAGTGAAACCTGTGTAGGGTATTTCATGGTGGTTGATGAACTCAAGAGTTTCCATGAAATACCTTTCAGGGATGATCTCTCATGGACTAAGATTCGTTTTGGTAGTTTAAGTTGTGTTGTTGTTGCTGTTGCAGCTGGTGCACTGCCATTGATGCAGTGCTGTTGCCGGTTGGTGCCTCAGCTATTTTCATATGCTTCTTGTGTTGTGATTTGCATTGATGAAGGAGTTGTTTACACCGGCTTTAGAATTGATGTTGGCTTTAATGAAAAAAACGGCTTGTGCTGTTGCTGATGGATTCCAAGCTGGCTGGTGACATATGTGGCTCTGTTTTGCAAAGGAATGTCCTAGTGCAGTATTGTCTCCTTTGGATGATTGATAATTTGATTTATTAAAAAAAATGAAATCACAATTACCAATAATGATCCCGTTGACAAGACTGCGGTATGGTGTTACAACATTAATCAGACTCAATGAAATCATATTCATCAGTTGTGCTGCTATATTCACCAGTTGTACTTCTATATATATAGAAGCACAACTGGTGAATTTTTATTTGTTGTGCTTCTATATTCACTAATTATGTTGTTATATTCATCAATTGTACTTATATACTCACCAGTTGTATATAATGTTGTATTCTATATTCATCAGCTGTGTTTTTTATATTCATAAATTGTGCTTCTATATTCATCAGTTGTTACTTATATACACGACAGGTGAATATAGAATCACAACTGGTGAATATTCATTAGTTGTGCTTCTATATTCACCAGTTGTGGTGCTATATTCGGCAGTTGTGCTTATATATTCATAAGTTGTTTTGGCCGAGCGTTGTATGTTTAATGTGTAACACGTAAAACGACGTTTTTTTCATAAAAAATAAAACAACATCGCAAATGAGAGTGGTGCTCCCGGAGCGCCCAAAAATTTGCTAGGATTCATTTGACAAATGGCTTTATTAAAAAAAAAACTACATGTTTTAGGTAGATTGGTACTGTCTAGTCTAAGAAATATACACCAATTTGTTTTTTGCAATATAAATTTAAAAAATCAGAAAATTTTAAAATGTATATTGAAAAATTAATAAAAAAATAAGAACACTTTATGTTTTATAGCATCATAATTTTCTGGATTTCAAGTATTTAGCAAATAATTTCAATGATTCATTTTATAACTAGATATGCATTACATTTTAACTATGATTCATCAAATAAATAAAAATAAATATTGGATAAGTAAACGTAAGAATAGTAAAATTTATTATGTGAAGTGTATATTTGATTGATGTATGAGTTACAATATTTATAGTGATGTTTATTACAAAAGATAAGAACTGAAAAATAATAAGTTTTATCCTCAAACTGTTGTTTGTTATTGACTGATACTTGTGATAAGGCTTATCTGCAGAGTGTTATTTGTACTTGATTGAAGAGAGTATATCACTAACACACCCTCGCAAGATATAGGCTTGAAAGGTGACTCCAATCTTAGATTGTAATAGAAGAAAAGTACCCTGATAATGTGACAAACTGTAGGTGGACAAATGTGTTACATGCGAGAGTGAAAGACAGGATTGGCACATAGGTGGATTGCTCCGGTGTTATCACAATAAACTGTAGGTGGTGTAAGAGACGACACCTTAAGCTCAAGTAATATGTTCTTGATCCAAAAAACCTCTGCAATAGTATTAGAAACTGTTTTATATTCTATCTTTGAGGAGGAATGAGACACTATTTTCTGTTTGGTGGATTTTTAAGAAATGGAATTACGACCAAGATAGATAATATACCCTGTGTTTGAACGATAATCAACCTTATCATCAGCCCAGTCCGAGTCCTTAAAGGTATGAATAGTAGATGAAGGTGTGTTGCTTAAAAAAGAAGCCATGAAAAACTGTTCCCTTTATGTGACCACCCGCTTCAGCGCAGTCTAATGAGTCACATTCAGACTATGCATAAACGGGGAAGAGCTTATTGATGGAGAAGCTAATATCAGGATGAGTCAGCAATAAGTACTACATGCCACCGACGAGTTTCTTATAAGTTGTGGAATCTGTTGGTGTAGAATCACAATGTATGACCAATCTAGTAGTAGGACACATGAGAATTGTGATCTCTTTAACTCAAATAATTGAGAATGCAGAAAGCAAATTCGCTATGTGCTTATGTTGTGACAGGAATAAGCCATTGTTCATACGAATAACTTCAACACCAAGAAAATGATGGAGCGTGTCTAAGTATTTCAAGAAAAAAAATGAGCATTAAGTTAAAAAATGAACAAGTGCAAGATCGATCGTTGTTGAAATCCCTGAGCGACTTAAGAAATATTTATTCTCATCAAGATTTCAAGTTTCATCCTAAATGTTCTAGAATAAGATTGAATCACCTCCTTTATGTTGATGATCTTTCATTTTTTGTCATGGTAATTTGCAGACCATCCAGCTCATCAAGAAAATTCTCAATTCCTTCTCTCAAACTTCAAGTTTGACAGTTAATGACCACAAATCCCAGATCTTTATTGGTGGCATGTCAGTAGCAAATACAAGTATCATTGCCAAGCAAGTGGGATTTACTAATGGAACTCTTTCAGTCAAGTACTGGGGAATCCCTTTGGATTGCAAGAGCTTAAAATCCAAGGACTATACAATTCTTCTGGAGGCACTGTCATCTAAAATCAACTCTTGGTCCAATAAATTTCTATCTTATTGCAGCCAGGACAGTGTTGATTTGATCTGTTCTAAACTCAATGCAAATCTATTAGTGTAGAATTTTTGGAATTCCAAAAAATATTCTCAAGAATATAGACAAAATCTGCTGAAGGTTCCTTTGACAGGGATACTCAAAGTCCCCCGTTAAATTGTCTATTGTCTGACTTCCTATTCAGCAGGGAGGGTTAGGTATTAAACTGGCTTCTCATGTCCATTCTTCTATTTTCTTGGCTTAGACTTGGCAAAGCCAAAGACTCCGCTTAGATCAGGTGGATCCATGATTATTATTTAAGGAACTCAAATTGGTGGTCGGTTCCCATCAAAGCCTTTACCTCTTGGTCAGTTAAGAATATCTTTAAAGGGAGACATCTACCTCTAAAGTGTTATGATCCTGTTCTCAGTACCTGGAAAATTAAAGGAGTCCCTTTCTCTTCCAAATCGGTCTCCAATATTCTATATCCCACGGCTCCACAACCTGTCTGGTACTCTCTTGTTTGGAACATTTTAAGTTATCCCAAGCATTCTTTTCTCCTATGGCAGGCATACCATAACAGGCTGCCAACTAAATTAAGGCTTCTCAGCTGCTGGATGATGATAGCTGTCCTCTTTGTAGTACCGAGTTGGAACCTACCAATCACATCTTTTTTCAGTGCAATCATACCAAGGACCTGTTCAATGTTGCTTTGTCTCTTTGCTCTTTCCTTGACAGTCCCAGTTTTTTTATCTTGGAATAGTCTGTTATCCTAGGCTTCTTCTTATCCTTTTCCTTCAAAGGTGCTAAAGAAGATTTCTTATTGCTTTGTTCGTGTCTGTGCTTATAATATTTGGAAGGCCAGAAATACGAAGATTTTCATAAGTCTAGAATTTAACAGATCAAAGATCATCAAGTTAATGAAGATAGATACAACTCTGAAGATCAACCACATTCAGAAAATAAAAACTCAAGTTTTAATGCGAGCTGGACCAAAAAGCTTCACTTGATCACCTCTTAACTTAGTTTTTATCTCTTGTTATTCTTTCATTCTTTATTCAGTTTGGAGCTATATTTTTGCTCCTCCTCATGTACATTCCATCTCATTAATTCAAGCACCCCTTTTGAAAAACAAAAAAACAAAACAAACTAAATAACACTATATATTCATTAAATGCTATTAAATATTATATGGTGAATTTTCATAATTTTTTATTTTAAAAACAATAAAATTTATTCTTTTATTATTTTATTTTTTCTAAAATTTTGAGGAGGTTTTTTATTTAGTGATTTTTTTTCAATATTTACATAAACTGTTTAAGTACGCCCCTGACGGACTCGCCACTAACTCAAAATTCATTTTTCGGGTCTGTTCCGTAATTTCTGAAACATGTGGGTAGGTAATTGCATTTACGTAGCAGAAGAAGCGAAGCGGAGTCTCCGATCCGATCGAAGAGAAGAATCGACGAGATGAAACATTCAAAACCAAAGCTCTGACATCTGCTTCGCATCCCCAGCCGCTATAGAAATCGACAGCTGTTCGATCACTTCCGACCTGTCGCGTTCCAACTCCGGCCCTGATTCGATCGCCTTGGAATTTTACTGTTTGAAGTTCCGCCATTTGCTGGTTGCGTAGATTTTTGGGAGAATGCAAGCTCCGGGCGTGAATACGGATCAGTTTGATTTGTATTTTAGAAGAGCCGATTTGGATGGCGATGGTAGAATTAGTGGAGCTGAAGCTGTTTCCTTCTTTCAGGGATCCAATTTGCCAAAACACGTCCTCGCTCAGGTATCTCATTTTAGTCATTATGTGCTGGGCAGTGTCGATGTGTAAATTGACATGTTGCAGTGTTAAGTGCTCATTACTTCAACTTTAAGATAAGTTTAAAGTGGAGTTAGGGCTCAAAAGTTGGGTTGTGGAGTGTGTACGATTGGTGAAACGCGGGATGCTTTTATGAATTCATGTTTATGAGATTGCCATCATAAAACTTAAACCAGTTGCTTGTATAGTTGACTACTTCTAGTTGTAAGGAGGAAGTTATGATTTGTCTATTTGTAATGCTTCAATTTCTGTGTAGATTTGGATGCATGCTGATCAAAACCGGATCGGGTTTCTTGGTCGGCAAGAGTTTTACAATGCTCTCAGACTAGTGACTGTGGCGCAAAGTAAGCGAGACCTGACTCCAGATATTGTGAAGGCAGCATTGTTTGGTCCAGCCGCAGCTAAAATCCCTGCCCCACAAATCAATCTTGCAGCTGTGTCAGGACCTCCACCAGGAAGAGGGGCTGCCCCTCATATGCCCCAGACGAGCACAATGCAAGCACCACCTCCGCAATCGGGCTTCAGAGGACAAGCACCTTCAAATATGGGTGTTCCTTCGCAGACAGTAAAGCCCCCTCAACAAATGCCTGTTACCTCAAATATGGGTGCTCCTTCTCAGACAATGAGACCACCTCAGCAAATGCCTATTACCTCAAATACGGGCATTCCCTCCCCTCAGACCATGAGGCCCTCTCAGCCTTTGCAATCTAATTCAAATATGGGTTTTCCAGGTCAGCCAAATCAGTCCGTAGGACTCTCACAGTCCCTGCCGGCCACCTCAGGTTTGGGTATCTTTTCTCAGCCAAATCAGACTATGAGACCATCCCAATCTGTGCCAGCAACCCTGAATATGGGTCTTTCTTCCCAGCAAAATCAGACAATGGGACCTTCTCAGCCGATGCCGGGCACCTCTTCCATGCACCCACAGAATCAAGGACTCGGAAGGGGAGGAACTCCAGCAAGCCCCAGTACTACCAACTTTGGTATGTCAAATACTTGGGTGGGAGGAAACCCATTAGGAGCTCCTAGTACTAGAGGAATTAGTCCACAAATACCATCTGCGATAACAAAACCACTGGATTTTCATTTATCATCTTCTCAGCCAGCTAGTACTCCAAAATCTTCAGCTGCTTCTGGAAGTGGACTTCAGTCTGGCTTGTTATTCGGAAATGACTCGTTTTCTGCTGCTGTACCAAAGCAAGAACCAGCGAAACCAGATCCTCTCGCATTGCTTTATTCTTCAAGCCCTCCTACATCCTCGGCCATAGTTCCAGTGGCAACAGCACCCCAGCCTCCACCTAAAGCCAGGTCGCTTGATTCATTGCAAACTGCGCTAACCATGCAGCCAGTTGGTGGCCCAATCCATCGCACCCAGTCACTGACAACTCCGAACCCACAGTTTTCAGCTCAAAGCACATCCTCACCAGTTTTATCTGGTAGCTCTGTTGGTGTTGGAGGTTCTGCATCTCCCCAAGGACAACTCACATGGCCCAAAATGAAGCCATCTGATGTGCAGAAGTACACTAAAGTATTTATGGAAGTAGACACTGATAGAGATGGAAAAATAACCGGGGAGCAGGCACGTAGCCTTTTCTTGAGTTGGAGATTGCCTCGAGGTGTGGGATCCTTGCTTCATGTATAAGTGTTCTGTTATCTTTTTTCTATAGATGGTCACTGTTGGTTTCATTTCTCTTTTATCAGAGGTGTTGAAGCAGGTGTGGGATTTATCTGATCAAGATAACGACAGTATGCTGTCTGCTAGAGAATTTTGCATTGCACTCTATCTAATGGAGCGATATAGAGAGGGTCGTCCACTCCCATCAGCACTTCCAACTAGTATTCTTTTTGATGAGACACTGATGACTGTCGCAGGCCAACCGCCTGCTTCTTTCGGAACTGCAAATTGGGGGCAGTCTCCTGGTATTGCACATAAATTCCTCACAATTTACAAATTTAGCCTCTTGCTATTTAATAATTGTTTATTTGTTTCCTGACATCTGTTTGTTGGTCAATGTTTGATTGCACCATTCAGTCATGAGACCACAGCAGGGGCTTCCTGGTTCTCAGATGCCACCTACAGCTGGTCCTAGACCATCAGTGCCATACTCTACTGCTCAAACTGGAGGGTTGGTTCAACAACCAGAAAACAAGCCCAAGGAAATTGCTGAAGAGGATCCTTTTGCAAGTTTTGGCACAGGAAAACCGAAGTCTCAGGATAATCGAGGGGCCAAAGATTCTGAGCAAAAGGTATGACAGTCTACAAGATACCTTTTTTCTTGACACATTGCCTCAGATGAGCAGAATATATATTCTATGTGCAAAAGTTGTGGATGACCTGATGCCCCTTCTTTCGTGGAATCTTGTGGAACAAGTCAAAAGTTTATAGAAATCTTGTCATACAATTTATTATCATTATTAATGTTTATAAACTACTAATAGCATTTTTCCATTAAAATTTTATGTAGAATGTAAATTTTTTTGTATCCTGTTCTTTATTATCTTTGGTTGACCTTTTAGTGGCAGAATTTTCTTTAAAATTTTGCATCTTATCCTGTTCTTCTGTTGTCTTTATATTATAGTATCTAAACCATAGCTTAGAGTTATCTATCAACAGTATCATGTTTGTGATCCCCAAACCTGCTGCGCTGCTCCATGAAAGGTTTTCATAACATTCATAAAGATCAATGAATTGTGTATTTCGTATTTAGACAGTTTATTACAAGAATGATCCATCCTCTTTGTTTTGTCTTGAAGTAAGAATTGTGTATTCAGTTTGGTAAGTTATGTTTCATTTTCAAAGTCAGCATTAGCTATTAAATGTTTGCAAGAGTGTTGAACTTACGTTAAAACTCAAGAGAGTAGACGTGTCACTTGAATGCTGCTGAATACTGAAAGTAGATATGTGACAGTTTTAGTTGTATTTGAGTTTGAAACTTGATGAGTAATCTGTAAATGTCAGACCATCCACCTCACTTTAGTAACTGTCAAATCCATTGCCTTTATTTGAAATTCACTTAAGAATGCCCTTACGAAATAAAATTTATTAAACGATACTTGTTTTCAGTGATGCCTTCATCGTTTGTGGATCATAATAGGTTGAGGTATCTGATAAAGCAATCATGGATTCCAAGGAGAAGATGGAGTTTTACCGAACCATGATGCAGGAATTGGTATTCATTTGCTCCTTACTATCTCTCTCTTTTTTCGTAATGATAATGTTGGTATTCTGTAACGTGTTATGTTGGGTGTTAAATCAGGTTCTATATAAAAGCAGATGTGATAACCGACTTAATGAAATCACAGAAAGGGCCTTGGCTGACAAGCGTGAGGTATTTTTGCAGATTTATAAGCCAACGCCTTTTCCTCACGTCAATGTTTTATTTTTCTAATCATAGTCTTTGTTTTCAGGCTGAATCCCTAGGTAAGAAATATGAAGAGAAGTACAAACAAGTGGCAGAACTACACTCTAAGTTAACAATCGAAGAAGCCAAATATCGCGACGTCCAGGTATGTGCTGGCACAAAAATAGTCGAGTTCTTGTAATTTGAATTTTTTATTAAGTTATTTTCATTCCAAGTTTAACTCATTAACAATTGACATAGCGAACTGATCTCTAACCAACTGTGATTAGTGAAGCTAAAGCATGACAGCTGAAGAGTCTGAAGTTGGTTATCTAAGGCTCTTGAGAGAAAAAGAGTCTATCCAAATTCCAAAATAGCCAGCATTAGTGAAATTTAGTAAAAATATTTCATACTTCATAGTCTAACGATTAATCCTGACAGTTAGGAACGTTGTGTTATATATATAAACACTGACTCGGTTGGGCTTAAATAAACTCCACATATTAAATACAATCAAAATACATAATTTAAGGAAAACTTAAAAAATGTTCCATAAATTAGCATTGTTTCTCAAATTCTTGTCACAGGTACTGCAATTTGTAACTCCTAACATTATACTTCAACATATTAATAGTTTGAGGAAAACTAAAAAAGTGTGCCATGAACACTTGTTTTTTTTTCTTTCCAAAAGTTTGTCACAAACTACCACAATTTGCAATCCTGGTAAGAACACTAAGTGTGACCAAATTAGAAACCTAAAATTGACAATTACAACTTCAATAAATCTCCCTATCCAACTAGAAACTCTGTTTAAAGTCGACATGTAGATTTTCTTTTTCAGAATCCAGATCATCTACACTATCAACCTTATAATGTTATCTTATTCAACTGAATTCTCTGCAAAACCAAACACTAAAATTGATCTATATAAATCAGTTAAATTGATAAAACCTGAATTTGTAACTGGGTGAGGAGCTGAAAGGAAGACTTCGCCTTTCGATTTGAGGTTCAAGTTTTGTGAGCTTAGAAGCCTGAAAGAGTTATTCGGGTGATAACTGATTATAGAATATGAAGAAATGGAGGGGACAATTCATATTTATGTAAAGAGGCGACAACAATTTTCTTTTTTACATGTCCAATGTTAAACAGAGTTAGTAAATGAGATAGGAAATCTAACTGGCTCTCTCAATAATTTAATTCTAACTTAGCACCCATTGACGTTTTTTATTATGAATTGCAAATTGTGGTAATGCTGAAAAACTTCAAAACTTTAGGTACATTGTTTTGAACTGGGACCCACCAAGGTGGGTAACTTTGAGCCTCAATGAAGAACCCTCAAACCTTCAGCCTTATTTCATTCTTTGATTACAACATGCTCTTGCTGGACTCAAACTCAAAACATATGATCTCCCTTTTGAAGATTTCCCAATAATGCATAAAAGAAGAAACTGTTTGTGAATTGTTTGATAGAGATTGTTTTGGTTAAAGCTGGTCGCGATTGTGCGAGTTTGACCTGTTCACATACTGATCAAAACCGACTAACAATCAGATTGAGCCTAAAACTCCTGCCTCAGGTCTTGTCCAAGATGAGTTAGTTGAACCAAGCTCTAACGGGTCGACAAGAGCTTGGTTAGTCTGCACCCCATTGGAAGTATAGTTTATTCTGTGTATCAATGTTTCAGAACATCTCCTAGTTCTCTCGTCCTTTTCTGAGCCCTCATAGAGTTGTTATCTATCCCCTTTATAGTCTCCCAGTAATCAATTCCTGTCAACCTTTAAACTGTATTTCAGCAGTTCTGACAGTATCTGACAAGTGAATATATTTAGTGTTGTTTCATTGTTTAAAAGATACCTGCAACGGTTTATATTAAGCCTAAAATTTTGTGAGTCACGCTAGTTGCTATCTAGTTCTCTGGTGCTGCTGGCCCTTAATTTTGTCCCTCATTGTCACATTATCAGTCATCATATGACATGATAGTAACATTGACGTGTTTGATGGCTGGAGGCTTAGTGCTTCACTTATCACATTTTTCCTGTTGATTCCGTGTTGTCCAATTAGATTTTTTTATCATACACGTTATAAGTACCATGGTATGGTCATTGTTTTATATAGTTGGGAGCTTAGAATATATGAATTGCTGCATATGAGAAATTGTGGTTTCATCTTCATATTTTTTCATGTAGGAAAGAAAAACAGAATTACAGCAAGCACTTATAAAAATGGAACAAGGTGGAAGTGCGGATGGCATACTCCAGGTAACCATTTAAAAAGCATCATACCACTTTACTGAGAAGCTGAAGTGCTAAATCTAATCCAAAGAAAATTGCCAAGAACAGGTTCGGGCTGATCGTATTCAATCCGATGTTGATGAATTAATGAAGGGCCTCACTGAAAGATGCAAGAAACACAAATTGAATGTTAAATCTGCTGCTTTGTTTGAGATGCCACGAGGTACTGCATCTTTTGTTACGATGAACTTGGTGTCTTTTTATGTTATGGCCACAGCACTATCGCATCTCTGATAATGTGTATCCTCCAAAAGGAATCTGATTTGAAGTTAATCGACTATTGACATATTGTAGTTCAACCTATTTTCAAAATTATCTTTTTTTCCTCATTGGAAAAAAAGTGCTGCCATATGTCCTCTATAAAGTAAATGCGTAAAAGAAATCTTCTTTCATGACTGAGGTAATATTTGGTTCAATTTGATGACTTTATGCTTTACTTGTTGATCCTTGACCTTAGGCTGGCAACCTGGAATTCAAGAGAATGCTGTTGTTTGGGATGAAGAGTGGGATAAGTTCGAGGATGAAGGCAAGTGATGTCGGCTTATTTGTCTTCCTAATTTTTTTCTCTTAAAGCCATCAACCCTCACATAATTTTTGCATAGTGAGTCTTTACATGTGTATTTTTTGCAGGGTTTTCATTTGCCAATGAATACAATCTTGATAAGCAAAATAATACAGCTTCTCCAAAAACAAAGTCTACCCAACTGTGGGAGGAAAATGATTCTCCAAAAAGCACTATATCAGATTCAGCATCAACTCTAGACGCCAAGTCAGAGAAACTTTTCCACGCTAATGAGCATTCGTTTGACACCGAATCTACTTATGATCATGGTCACGACGACTGGGGAAGAAATTTCTCTGAAAGCCCATCTGGAAGGAGCACTCTGGAAAGTCCCCGTGACAGGAAAGCCGATGACGACGGAATCAGGTTAGTTGTTTCAACCATGTTGTATGTTGATGTCACGTTATGTCTTTGGATGGTATATGGTTTACCCAAATCAAATTTGCAGTTTAATCTGATGCTAATGACTTGGCCTAAAAACGCCATGAGATTGATTATGTTTGTCTGGAATGGCAGTTTTGATGATTCAAACTGGGGAAACTTTGATAATAATGATGATGTGGATTCTGTGTGGGGCTTTAATCCTGCTAGTTCAAAGGTGAGCCGAGTACTTTTCATCCATAAACTTGCTTATCATTTCTCTCTGCCTTAACCTGATCTCATTGGCCCTGTACTTGCACTGTGCCTTTTAGGACTTCTATTCTGAGAACAAGGAAGACTATTTCTTTGGATCTGAGAGTTTAAACCCTATAAAAACTGAGTCTCCCCAATCAGATGCGTATCCATCACAGAGCCCATTCGTCTTCGCAGATTCTGTTGCGAGCACACCTCATTCCACTTATGGCGGCGAGGTTTTACGAGGAGGTTTTTTTGACCAGAGTTCAAGATTTGATTCATTCAGTGTGCGTGATGAATCCTCACCTCGAAAAGAGGCCTTCTCGCGGTTTGACTCGATGAACAGCACAAGTGGCTTCGGCCATAGTAGAGCATTCACCTCTTTCGATGATGCCGACCCCTTCGGCTCAACTGGGCCATTCAAGGTTTCCTCTAGTGAAACTCCTAGAAAAGACTCCAAAGATTGGAACAATTTCTAGTCATTGTGGCACCTGCCTTATACCCCGTTTTTGAGTTACATTGAAGGTTGTGTGCAGGTTTTTACCAATCACGTTTACATGTATTGTAATCTATTGTAAAATTCATATTGTATCTGCCTCCTCTACCAGTGTTTCCCAAATGTGCCATTAGATGTGATTTTTATAATCATTAAACCAAAATAGCCTCAAGATGAAAATTATATTTATTTTGTGCTAATTTTCATTGTTGGACAAGAGCAGTACAAAATATGATAGACAAATTTTCTTTTTATATGGTTATCATCTGAGCCAACTCTTAATTGGTTAAGCAAATTGAATTACTTGAATTACAGTTTATTAAGTTCTAACGTCTGTAAAATTTTTCATATGAATGATCTTGTCATTATAGAGTTGAAGATCTTATGATACAATTATATAATACAAATATGTACTAACGTCTGTAAAATTTTTCATATGAATGATTTTTCCGTATGAATGATCTTTGTCGTTATAGAGTTGAAGATCCTATGATACAATTATGTAATACCAATATGAAGATTTTACAAGGAGTTGTCGATTAAAAATTTATATAACATGGATTTCTAATTGTGGTGCACAGAAAATGTGCACCATAAATATATGTTTCAGCCAAAACTGTGCACGCACGGGTTCTGCATTACAATACGCGTCATAAAAACATGATTTTAAGCTAGAACGGAAAACAATAGTGATCTTGCGTGAAGTAAACAAAAAAACGACGGCGTATACATTAAATTCTGAAGAAGCAATTTTATAGAATGCATGATTTTATAGAATGGAAGTAATTCTGAAGAATATGGAAGCAAAATAATGAATATAGACTATAAAATAATCTGATAAATATAGGAGCAATTTTGATGAATATATAAGTAATTTTGGTGAATATACACTCAATTCTGGTGAATATCCAATCAAATCTGGTGAATAATGTGGTTAATATTAAATTAATATAGATCATAAAATAATCTGAATAATATATAAACAATTCTGGTGAATATCGAGACATTTCTGATGAATATGAAAGCAAAATTAGTGAATATAGACCATAAAATAATCTGATAAATATATAAACAATTCTGATGAATATATAAGCAATTCTGGTGAATATCCAAACAATTCTGGTGAATATATTAAATTAATATAGACCATAAAATAATATGAATAATATGTAAGCAATTCTGGTGAATATTGAGAGATAAATATGAAAGCAAAAAACTGAATATAGACCATAAAATAATCTGATAAATATATAAACAATTGTGATGAATATATAAGCCCTATTTGACAGAAACCGCAGCTATAAACTGGTTCTTCTCTTAACAAAACCGCTGTATACATTATGCTCTTGCTTTGTCAAAAAAGTGATGGGTGCAGTCCATTTGAGAAGCGCTGATACAAAACACGTCATCTTCCATACACATATTACAACGTACTGATGATGATGCCAATGAGGCATCAGAGCTCGCGTTTTCATCAGATGAGGCTGGTGAGGTAGCAACAAGCTCAAACTGAAGCGAAGAACAGCAATGGCAGTTTATAAAAAAAAATCTGGACATGCTTATAAAAAATTTGAAATAGCTGAAGAAAAAAAAATGAATAGCCTGTTGGTTGGAAACGGAGCAACGGTCCATCATACAAAAATCTAGCCCTGTGAGCGACAAACTGCAATTATTCACAGATTGGGTTCCAATCTGTAGCCAGGAGTCTATAGGTGTAAGGCCGCCATTGTTTTGGTCGCACAGGAGGAGGCATCCAAATCCATAGCCATGTGATTCCTGGAAACATGAGTCCACCTCGATCTAGTTTCAGAAACATTGCACACAGTTGAGAAGTTCAATACCTGACCAAAAATTTTAAACATTTCGACACCAAAAATTAGGTTCTTGTCCGATGTAAATGCGGCATTCCAGTCCATTGGGGCATCTGGATGCACAGACACCTCCTTCCACACGAGATACATCATGTCTAGTTCCCAAAGCTTCCTCACAGCTTTATTTCGTCTGCCTATTTGACCATCGCTTTCACACCAAGAGACTGACAGCATGAAGATCCTGCTGCTGCAACTTATCAACTTAGGGGAGTACCCATGTATACTGGATGGAGATGGAGCAGTCTGGATGCTGACCCAAAAACCCCTCTCCATGTCATATGCAGCAAGTTTATCAGCTTCAGAGTAGACATAAAACATACTGTTGCAAACGACACCAGAGCAAGCAGTCCCAAAATCTAAGGGCAAACGCTGGATTTCCACCCATTTGTTTGAAAGTGAATCATAAATTTCCCCAGAATCTAATGCCTCATCCCAAGGCCCTAAACCTCCCACAGCAATTATCACAATTCTTTTCGAGTCTTTGGAGTTAGCAGTCTCACTTTTCTGGTTTGACATTTTTGCAGGTCTTCTTGTGGTATTCGTTGAAGACTCGATTGGTTCCAGAACATTGGCATGCTGGATTCTTACAGACAGTCTATGAGGATCTTCATATACCTCCAACGTATCACCACCTCTGGACCTGTGAAAACGTCTGTCTTGCCTAGTCTGCAGCCCGCGAATGACCAGACAGTCAGAATTGACCTCACATACTCCTAATATAGGAGAAGATCTAGCGTGCTTTAAGGAAGCAGATTTACGCCACGACTTGGATACGGGGCTGAACATGAAGACTCCCTTGTGAGTCTTGAATGAAGTTTTATCTGGTTTGCCATAGTTCGATAAGCTTGTACATCCTCCAACAATATAAATGCTATCACGAATGCCAGCAACAGAAAACAGGAACCTTCCTTTGAGAACATCAGAATCTACCCGGTGCCATTGATTGAGACACATATCTAATGCGTGGATTTCAGCAGAGCAATACCCATTTCGAACTGTGCCAAAGAGAAATAGCCAAGGAGTCTGATATTGTTGTTCCCTCCTCATCTGCATGAGTCGCGGCGTTGTAGCCAAGTGTCGCCACCTCTTACAAACAAGGCGAGCATTCATAAGGCTGGTCATCGGCAGCCTCATCAAACACATTTCTAAAACATCGTCAGGTAGAAAAGGGTGCATTACACTGTTTGCCATACAATCTTCAATCTCAGAGTTCTTTCGACTGTGTCTCTTCCAAAACCTCTCCCTAACCCCGTATGAAAAGCAATCAATCCCAGTTTCCTCAGCACCACAAATAGCTGTGTAACCCCTTGCTTCTTCACTAGTACTTGACCTCCTCCTCCTGGCATTAGAATCGGCAAATTCGTCACACATTTCAGCTCCCACTTTGCAGCCTCCACCACGAGCATATAAACTAAGACAGCTCAAAGAAGTCCCCTTCTCTTTCTCTTCAACCTCAGATTTGCTTCTCTTTCTCAATTTGTGGCTCACTGTCTTCACAATGCGCTTGGACACTCTAAGAGCCTCAAACTCCTGGTTCAGAGATGTTTCTCCAGCCAAATTTTCTATCATCGTCCTGTATTATGGTTCTTCTTTTTTCCTCTGTGTACGAAGATGAAGCCTACACAATTATCCACCTACAAACACATAAAAAGAAGAAATCAACAAATCACTGCTCAGTTACGCAAGCACCTCCCCCTCGATTAGATAGATGACAATCAACCAAACAACATTTAAAATGAAATAGCTTCCCAATTACTAGGGGGGGTCATGAAAATTCCATGTCAAAGTAGCTAGGTATTAATGTATCATCAGGGAAGGACACATAATAATGTCCCAATAAGTACAAATCAGTGATCACTAATAAGCACCAGACAACGATGAACAGGTCGAACACACTTTCTCATAATTGCCAAACAATGAAACCAGACACACAGTACCCTTAGCGCCCACAATCGGAAACTTGTGGCAAACCCATTTCAAAACTCAAAACTACGAGGCAAAAACCGGCGAAAGAATATCCATTTTTGACTGGCATACCAGATCCAGAGACCATGCAAGAAAAGGACAATCAAACCAATTCTCTCCAAGATCCAGGTACCAATGAACAACTCAATGATACAATAAATCAACTTCCTGTCCTGTGCACAATTCTTCTCAGTTTTCCAGAAGCAGAACATACAACGAACAACAGATTTCAAATGCATCAGCAGATTTTGATACCTGGCGAAAGAATGATTCATAGGAATCGGATCAGATTTTGCCAGTCCGAGCCATCATTCAAAGCGAGCCCTAATAAAGAAGAAGCTCGGATTCAAATAACGGCGATGATAGACAAAAACAACACCGACATCGACATCAACATCAAGAAGGCAATCCAATGAGCACAGCACAAGGCCTGGAGATTTTAGCTTCGAGATTTGTCTCTGGCTAGGATTTTGGAACGGAGCTGTTGCCGCTGCTGGCCATCACTAAAAGGAAACGACAATCGCTGACAAGTGACAACTCCCCCACTCTCTCTCTCTCTCTCTCCCTCTCCCTCTCCCTCTCCCTCTTTTTCATTTTAATTTTATTCTCCATGAAAAAAAAGCAGTTGTATCCTCACTCCGTTTTCTGATTCTGCCACTCCACTTTCCTCGTTGGATCATCCTAGCCGTTGAAATTGATAGGCAGACGGGATCAATTGGGCCACATCGTTCATATGGCAGTGGGCCAATGATGGGCCGTGGGCCGTATTTAGATGATATTGGTGCTGATGTGTTTGTTACTATTAGTATTTAGTGGAAAAGTGTTTATTATTTTTACTAAATATTTCATGCCTGGCCTTTTGCTGTGTAAATAAATTTGGATTTGGTAGGTTGGATAGCCGTCTCTCTCATCTCATTAAAATTGTTAGACGTCACCTATTTGTACTATTAAATAAACATTTTTATTATTGGCAGTTCTCAAACTGTATTTGCAATATTAAAAACATTAGAAAATTTTTATAATTACCAATAACTTATAAGAAAATTATTTTCTTTAAAAATAGGGATAAAACTCAAAAGAGGCTCTGAACTACCACCACTTACATAATTGCGGTCAGAACTATCACGATTTTCAAAAAGGGTGCGATGAAAAAAAAATTAGACTGATTTTCTAAAATAAAATTTACCATTACATTCCAAACCTATTATTATTATGAGAACTAGATTTGTGGGCGAAAATTACGTAGTTTGGTTATCAAAATAAATTATATCATTTAGCGCACATATAGAAAATGACGTCTTTTGATAATCAAATGACGTAATTTTCGCACGCAAATCTAAGTCTTATAATAATATTAGGTTGAAATGTAATGGTAAATTTTAATTTAAAAAATCAGTCCAATTTTTTTTTCATTGCAGCTTTTTTAGAAATCATGATAATTCTGACCGCAATTGGGTAAGCGGTAGTAGTTCAGAGCCCCTTTTGAATTTTTCTCTTAAAAATATATACTATTATTATCACTACTTTATTTTTACCGTTTATTATTTCATCACTTTTTCTCTTGCAACAGTCACTTCCTACAAATCCAACATTCAATAATTATCAACTCTGACCTAATTCAAATCAAGTATCTTAAATACCCAATTATTATTGAACTATGACTTTCATTATAAACCAATTCTTTATGCAGTGTGTAATATTTTGGATATGATTTTATGGATTGTGGGACGGTGAATTCTGATACTAAATTTGATTTTTCCTTTGTTTTGCTTCATTATCATAGTTAGAATTTAGGATGTCAGTTTATCTATGTGTATGGTGTGGATATACTTCTCATTTGTGAGTTCAGAGATATTTTTGTAATAGTACATCTAAATATGCATCTTTTAGTTGTTGAGATTTGACTGCCATTAAAAACTGTGTTTCTATTGTTTTAGTAACTACTTGCAATGACCATGATTCTTTCGTAAAATCATGATACTGGCATGTTGAAATTTTTTTTTGCATGTTTTCCTATGAATAATTGATATCAATGTAATTAACTTCAACTCTGTGGAATACTTGCGAGAGATTTTCGTATTTTTCATTGGTTGCATCAGATTTCTCCTTATTTTGTGAGGCTACATTAATTTGAGACCCCTCCATGCAAAGTAATGATGACTATCCTAATTGATACATGGAAAGTGTTGCTTGAAAATATGAAATATAATCTTATTTGACTACAAATTGTATTTAGATCATAAGAGATAAAAAGGTGGAGCTCCATGACTTTGTCATTGTTAATGATTTGATGAAAGTTTGAAGGAAAGGTATATTCACTTCTTGCATGTCTCAAACCATCACTTTTGTTGATTGAAAATCTACAATGAAAAAGAATATCTATCGTCATATTCAAGAAGATAACTCTAACTTCTTTTTTTCAAGACATTAAAATCTAACTTTTAAAAGTCACATTCTAAAGCCACAAGTTTCCAATCCGTACAAAGTAGGCTAACTACAAACGCGTTGACACACCTGCGCACATATTCAACTACCAACATTCGATTTTGCATCATAATAAAATTTAGAGTGAATACTAATCTCTTTCCCTTCTCGTAGTTTCCAAGTCATTCTCTTGAATGAACAACGCTTTTTTCTTCCTCCTCAATCTTGTATATCTTGCGTTAAATTATTCTCGTATCTATAGTAGTTAGGAAAATGCATAAACGATGATACTCGATCGAGTATGAGGAGGGAAAAGCTCAAACTCGTTCGACCATAGGGTAGAGGCAAGCACACCCAAGATACTCAGATAAGTATTTCCACATCTTAACTTTATGCATTATACTAAGTTGAGTATCCTCTAGTGCATTCTTGATATTCTGATGAGTGTAACTCATGTGGACTGTTATATTCGGTCAAGTATGAGCATAATTTCACTAATTTGACTCAATTTTTAGCTTGAGTCTTCTAGATTCAGCTTTATTTGTACTTTACGCCCTTCTTTTCACCATTTTAGTTTATATGAGAAAATAATTAGGCATACATTAACACTAAACATGCGGGAAACAACTCAAGTTATTAAGAAATAAAATATATAATTATTTAAACTATTACACAATCAAGCTCACCACAAAGTTTAATATTATGATTGATGATGATGAGGTGGACAATGAGGAGCGAGGAGGAGGTAAATGAGAAAGAGGTTCATGCTTTGTTTACTTTGATTTGGGTGTTGTGGACAATTTTAGCTAATTCTTCATTCACATTAGATATTTACTAATTTGGTTTATGTTTACTATACAATGTAGAAAAGAAATTTAAAAAGTGATATTAGTGATCATTGAATTTTGATCGCTAACATAATCGTGGAAAAAGTGTTTGCACAACGAATTGTTGTGAGTTTTTTTAATCTAGGGGTTATCTTAATAAAACAAAATTCTTGTGACCAGGGGTCGCTCACCCCACGTCTTTGATAATGACATTCATACTTTGGACCAGCTCATGCGCACCTCTAGTGTATCTAATCGTAAAACGGTACCAATAAGGCTGGAACCTAGGACCTTAGGATTGTTACAAAGCCTCCAAAACACTAGACCAGCACATTGTTGATTACAGAGCATGTTGTGAGCATATAGAGGCTTGTTGTGAGCATGTTTTGTTCATTGGAGTCTATTTTGATTAGAGAGGCTTGTTGTAAGCCTATTTTGATATAGAGGCTTTTTGTGAGCCTACCTTGGTTGAAAGCTTATTGCCCGTTTTTTTGAATATGAGGGATTATTGTGAGCACATATCTTGGTATGATATGTTTTAGCCTAATTTGATTTAAAGATTTTCTATAAGTTTGTTTTGATATGGATCCTACGACGGTGTTTTTTGGACCTATCGTTCTCAAGATGCTCTGGAAAAATTAGTCTAATATAACACATTTCCTCTATGTGTACAGTTCATGGAGTCCATGAGAAGAAAAGGAAGTGACACCAATAAGCTCAAAAGAGATTACACTAAAATATATTAAGATTGTAGTTAGTAACCATTAAATTTCGTCCAAAACGGTTGAAAAATACAATAATGCAACATAATACATATAAAAAACTAAATAAAACAATTAATAGAAACTTGGTAATTAATAGAACACAACTTTACATAGTTTTCTTTAAAGGAAATGTTTTGTCATAACAGTGCGTTGAGATGCTATAAATATCCTTCCATAACTTGCATACATATATTCATCACTTGTATATGTATATTCATTACTTTCATACACATATTAATCACTTTCACACACATATTCATCACTTGTATACTCATATTCAGGACTTGTATATACATATGCATCACTTAAAAACATATATTCATCACTTGGGTGTACATATCATCACTTACATACATATATTCATCACTTGCATACACATATTCATCAATTACGTACGTATATTCATCACTTGCATACACATATTCATCATCATTCGCATACACATATTCATCATTTGCATAATATTCATCGCTTGAATATATATATATTCATCACTTGCATACACATAATCATCACTTGCATACACTTATTCATCACTTGCATACATATATTCATCACTTTCGTAAACATATCCATTACTCATTTAAAATGGAAAGACATGTTAATGAAATACCACAACTGTATTATAGAATAGATCATATAATTTGTCAGCTTTCTTACAAAAAGAGTATCATATAAAGAGATATTTTGTGGCTCCAGATTAGAGTTTGGTTCCATGAGAAAGATGGACAATTACATAGTAGAGACATCCAAATACCCTACGATGATTATAAGAAGGGGTGATACCAGTGACAGTTTATAAGGGAGTCTTATAACTCAACTCTTTTGAGGATAACCTATTGAAAATATATGTGTTATATATATGCATTCTTCACAGAAAGGCATGGGAAGATGAGCTTGGAGTCTTAGAGCTCTTGCCATCTCTAAAATTTGTCTATATTTCCTCTCAATTCACCTATTTATTGAGGTGTCTATACACAATTGGTTTGATGATGACTGTCTAATTTTGAAACAAATGTTAGAAAACTATATTGAGAACTCTATTTGGTTTGCAAAGCTTTGTCTTCTTGTCCTTTCTAAATGTCTCCTCGGGCTTCTTTTTCATCTCTACAGGATCTGGTGGCTTCTTGACAGCAGACTTATGATGTTGCAACATGGTTTGATCAGATGATTTCACCTGTGTAGTGATGCTTCCATCCTTGTTGCTATTTTTTGCCTTTATCTTTCATCATGCTTTCAGCCTGTACAATGTAAGAAAACAAGTTAGTTTTACAAGGCTCAAGATTATTATGTTCTCTTTTACCTGCTTGGAGTTATGTTAAATCTGGTAGTTCAGCTTCCAACTTCTTCAGCTCCTCTTTCTCAGGCTCTTCATATTCCTTCTCTATGTTTATGGTGAATTTTCTTTAATCTGAGGAGTCGAATATGCTCATATACATTATCTTGTTACCAATCTGCATCACATAATTCCTTCTGCCACGTCAATAACGGTTCTGTGCTGCCATGAAGGGTCTTTTAAGTATGATGAGCTTATGTTCGAAGGATATGTCATCTTTCATGTTGATGACATAGAAATCTGCAGAAGTCATTAGAGTCTGTATCCGTACTAAAATGTTGTCTACTATGCCTAACGGACGAATATTAGATCAGTCGGCTAGTGATATGACAACTTTTGTTTTGCGCAAGGGTCCAGGATTCACAGCTGTTTATATGCTGTAAGGAACCACATTAATTCCACCTCCTAGATTTAGCATGCATATATTGTGAACAGCTGTGCCTATCATGCATTGAACGATGAACATGCCTGGGTCATCGTGTTTTGAGAGTATATCATAGGCGAAGATACATGATACCTCAAGTTTTTAACTTTTCCTCTTCTTCTTACTTCTTACTCTCTGCTTGGACCTGTGATGCGAGCGAAAACACAAATTTATATTCAGATGTAGGAATTTCAAAGTTAAGTATAACTTATGTTGTCCTTGTCGAATCATTATAGGGATTTTGATCTAAGTCTAAGTCTTGACCGCATGTTGTGTTGGTAGTCATGTGTGTGTCTTCTACACGCGGGCTGTCTGCATCATCTGTTATACCTTTCCTCATGCACTCGGTATAGTACATGTATGCGTGCAGGAATCTATGCGGCAGTGGAGGAAATATCTTTGATATTAGCTCAGGAGCTTCCGACATGTATTCCTCTTTCTTTGTTTCCATGGTACTGACGTTAAAATAATGGTTCTTCTCAGTTTGTGTTGATAACCGGCCCTGCCAATACCGGATCTCGTTTACATCAACGACAAGTTGTGTAATTTGTCGCTCCATGTTTGCAAGTGTGAGATCCACCTTCTTATCGTGCTTCTTGATGTATTCCTTCAACTTTTCTACTCTTGATTGCAGTTCATTGCTGTCGATTTCTTGTTAATATCTGGGAACAAAGGGCCTTGGTCCTTGTTGGTACTTGTTCCCGAAGCTAATGTTTGGATGGTTGCGGAGGCTTGGATGGAAGTGTGTGGACAGTATAGTGTTCTACTGCTGCCCTGGGCGATACTCTCGGATTGTCATCAGTTCCTCTCCTTGACTTGCAAGTTACTTCCATGAAGGACAAGCGTTAATGCAATTTTTATGGCCTTCATAAATTGAAGTAGTTCCTACATCATGGTCTTCATATTTGAAATCTCAGAGGGTGGGATAAAAGTGGTGGCATCTGTGCTAATATCCGAGACTGCAACGTAAAGCACTCCGCGAGGTCATGTGAATAGGCGGATGTTCTCGACCATCTTCTTGATGATCAACCATATCTCTTCCGGATACTTGTTCTGGATACTGCCATCAACTGTTGTTTCCAACATCTTCCTTTTCCAGGGCTACATTCCTTCGACATAGAACTCGATCAGGTTCTGATTCAAGAATTTGTGATGTTAGGACTTCGTGGTCAGTCTCCTAAAACATTCATATATATCATTACATATTTAAAGAAGACGTAATGATTGATGTCATTACATATTTAAAGAAGACCGTAATGATTGATGTCATATATCTGATTTTTTTTATCAAACATATCCTCTTTGCTTCGTTTTTTATCCTTTTCACCATATCGTACCTCCTAATTGGTTTTTCATTCTTCTCAGTTTTAAAAACGCTATTTGTAATAACAATTTTACTATGATTTCTATGTTTTCAAAAATCTATGCTAGTAAGAGATTTTCATAAGCAAAATCTAAGTAAACCCTCTCTTATAAGAGTGATTTTAAAAAAATATGATAAGAGAAAGGATAGAAAATATAGAAAATTAGCAAAAAAATATTTGTTTGAAGAAAAAAATCCATAGATCTTGTCTTGACGAGATGTCTGGAGTAGCCAGGCTGCTGGTTTTGTCAATTCAGAACTATCATCACTTTCTATATTACGATCCAAACTGTCCGAAATATCAAAAAGAGTGCAAAAAAAATCAATTTTGGATTCTATTTGCACTCATAAACTAATTTTATTACAACAACGAGACTTGTATATGGAAACAATGTCGTTTGATCATAAAATTAAGTAATATCATTTTATTCGTATAAACATAATGACGTTTTTTCATACTCAAACAATCTTAATTCTCAAAATAATTAATAAGATTAGTTGTATGTAATGAATCAAATCAATTGATCTTAAAAAATCCAAAATTAGTTAGAATATTTTTTCATCGTCCGCTCTTAGATAATTCGAGTAGTTCGCACCGTAATTGAGGAAGTTGTGGCACGGGCAGCCATGGCATTTTAACAAGAAAATAACTTGGTTTCTCTTCCAAGTTATGCAACCCTTTATGTTAGATATTAACTACAAGAAAATTTCACAGAATAAGAAAATCATTTATCTTCCATTTCATGAGATGAAAAAAAGTTACCTGAAGAATTTCAAATACACAGCCAAAAAAGCAATAAAGAAAAAGAATAATACAGGCCGGCGCTCCAACAAGACTCATGGTGAAATCCAATAAAGTTCAAAAATATGAAGAACAGCAAAAAAAAATAATCTGTAGAACCGGCCGTGCACTGGCAAGATTCATAATCACAGCCTATTTTTGTTGCAGATATATGATACCGAACAAACCACAGAGAGTTACCAGTTTGTGCAATAATATAGTGGAATAAGATTACTCAGCTCATTCTGGTGTAAGATCATAGGAGAAATCGAAACAACAATATTTTATTTCAGTCACCATGGAAAGCTACTTCAGCCATTACGGTATAGTTTACTGAGCTTCTAGTTCTTTCAAGTATACGGCTGATCCATTTGGCTCATCATCTGTCCGCAACTGAGAAGAAACATCGTCTATGGCGGAGTTGAGCTGTGCTATTTTATCAGCTAAAACTTTCCTTTTTTTCTGCAAATCGATAGTTTGGTCAAATAACTTTGCAAGGGAAAGTGTGCCTGAGTTTGAATTGCTAAGGCTACTGACTTTAGTTTTAAACTGAAATGCCGAGTAAAAATATCCACTACAATTAACAATATACGCTAAAGCTCGAGTATGAATTGCTCCTTACTTCTAAGGCCTTGTCCTCATCGTAAATGAACTTAGGCAACTTCCTCATGAATTCCTCTTTATCAGCTCCAGCAAGTGCATTATGGATCTGAGACAAACCAAATTTTGTACTAATTTAAACCACGGAAGATTTTAAGCAATCGCAAAAAGTCCCAGCTGGCATTCCCAATTTACGAATTGGTTATCAGAATAACATCTGTAAGAGCTCATACTAAAAAAGAAATGCATTGGTACCTTCGGTGCATAGATACAACTAAGAGCGCCAGCTACTATTCCTCCCAATACAAAGGCACCAACAAAAATGCGTGCACCGTTTCCTCGCCTTCTACCTTCACTGTTTTTCCAGATGAAACAACTGTTTGCAGAAATATACTCTTATCAACTGATTCGGCATATAATATGAACAAAGATCGAACCTGTAGGATGCATGAATTGCCATGGACTGTCTACAAGTTTTAAGCTGCAGAATTGAAGCATTATTTGAGTTGCGGGACAATTTCGTGGAGGCCACACTCCCAAGGTATTGATCCACCGGCTTCAATCTACATCCTACAATAAATTTCGGAAACAAATGTGAACTCACATTATTAGCGGATTTTCTGAAACACAATAATATCAACTTAAATCAAAATTTCACTTCACAAACTCAAGATTGATAATGAATAAATAAACAGATAAATAAACTGATGATATGGCTCAATAAGTTTTGAAAAAAGTGGCTTGTCTGAACTTGTTATATACAATCAAAGCTGCTAAACTATACGCAGACGAGCAGCTTGGAAGCTACTCCATTAAACTTTTGAGGTCTTCGTCGTATCAGTTAACTTAACCTGGTCAGTGGAATAAGAGGATTAAACATAAGCCCTGAATCTGTGTCCCACATGGAGGTACCATCAGTTTCACAGAATTCAGTCTGATGTGAACATAAAGAGTGATCACATCAAACAAAATACAATCCGAATCCACAGACGGCGCATAGCCCCGAATTAAACCAGGCCAAGTGTGAGATGAAATAAAATTTTCAAATCAGAAATCAAACAGTCACATGGCTGAAGAAGGATACTTACCAGATGATCTCCTCGTCGGGGTAATTCCAGAGTGAATCAAGAAACTGGGCATCGCTAAAGTTGACATCTTTTAGGTTGAGGGGTGTCGAAAATGTAGGAGAAAGAGAGCTGCCTGGAGAAGGAATGGGATCAGGGTGATTCACTCGAGGAGGAGCAGACATGGACATCTATATGAAGCTTCTTTATTACTTTGCATTATTGGCAGGTTTAAGAAATTAGTGTAGTATTAAACTTCGATTAAAACAAGGATTATTACATGAAATTATAAATAAATTCCATGGAAGTTATTATTAGTATTATTAGGTGTGAATGCGCGGGCACGTGCACGGGCATAATATTTTATGAATTTAAATCAATATTGTTATTTTATGGATATTTTATTTACTTTTCATTTGTCGTACTAATTATAAAGTTAGAATTAAATAAATATATGTTTATAACGATTTTTTTTCACATTTTCAAGATATATTTCTTAATAGAATGTCGATATAATATGAACAAATGCTCTGCTGATATAGTTGAATAAATTTTTATTGCATTTTGACTTGCACCATTCAACATTATACGAGCTTATTATTTTAGGAGTAAGACACAATACAAATCTTTCATAAAAACTAAAATCATGTTTGATTATCGGTATCACTCTTCTGTTGTCCTTTCTACAATCACTCTTAGATGCACCGGTGAAGGTTTAATTACTGAATCACTTCCCAATGGTATGTTCCGGGTTCGTTTAGATAATGAAGACCTAATTCTAGGTTATGTTTCAGGAAGGATCCGGCGTAGTTTTATACGTATCCTACCAGGAGATAGAGTCAAAATTGAAGTAAGTCGTTATGATTCAACTAGAGGACGTATAATTTATAGAATTCGCAATAAGGATTCGATCGATTAGATGGTTTTTTATTTTACCCTTCAACATTATTTTCGGGAGAGTACAATTCCAAATTTCAAGAAACTTAGTTTCTTCCAAGAATGAATTCATAATTAAGGTAAGGAATGAAAAATATGAAAATCAGAGCCTCCGTTCGTAAAATTTGTGAAAACTGTCGACTGATCCGCGGTGCTCTCCGTGACCCTAAGAATTTTTTCAATTTGTCATATGCTTTAATTAAACAATAATAAAAATGAAAAAATTAGAAAAAAATAAAAAAATTAGTAAAAAATAAAAAAAATTGAATTTATAAATATAAAAATAATAAAAACTATATAAATTTAAATATTTTTTAAATTTTATCAATTAAAATAGTTATATGTGAATTTGATGAATATCTATATATATATATATTAAAGTAGACGGAGCGCCCCGAGTGCTCCATTTAATAAAAAACGTACGTGGCGAGCTCTCCTTAATTCTCTCCTATTTATTTTATTTTAATTTTATGATATAGTTTAATCAAAATTTAATCATATCCAAATCAGAAACTCTATTAAAATAGACTTCTATCAATTCCACTTTAGAATGGATCTAAACCTAAATATTATTAATAAAAATCTTTATTTTAATCTAATTATACATCTTAATCAAAATCTAATCCTACCAAAATTAGAAACTCTACCAAAATTAAACTTATCACAATCCATACTCTATTCCAATTTCCAAACCTAGGCATTATTACAAATTTTTTTATCATCATTTTCATTTATACATTATTATCTTTAATAAGAATATAATAGACTCTAAATATCGAGAAAAATTTATGGATAAGTAAAGCTTGATTTTTTAAAAAATAAATAAAATCAAACATTATCATAATTATATGTATAATAGTCATAATCTTACTTAAATCAGTTAAAGTTTAAGATCGTGCGGACGCACGGGCATTAATACCTAGTATATATGTGTATCTCATGAATAAATGTATCTTTTTTGCTGATACATATATTTACCAGATACACAAACATATTAATCAGTTTTGCAACTATATTCATTATATGTAAAAAATAGAAAAAATTAGAAAAACTATTAGAAACACTTCATGCTCATATATTCTTCGCTTGCATACATATATTCATCACTTTCATATAATTATTCAACACTTTCACACACATATTATTCATCACTTTCATACATATATTCATCACTTTTATACACATATTCATTATTTGCATACATATATTGATCATTTGTGTACACATATTCATTACTTGCATACATATATTCTTATCTAAAGCTGATGAAGCACACAAGTGTCACCTGCCCGACAGACCCATCGAATCTTGTCCCTCAGAAGGAAGATTAGAGGCCTGGTAGCCAACCAAATAGCCGATCTGTCCTACGGAACATATCCAACCTTCTATTGGAGATCATGTGCACAAATATAAAATTAAAATTTATGAACTGCAAGGAATGAGCATAGATTCAAACTTTCTTTAAATTATTTTTTATTGGTTTCAGTTCAAACTCACAAACATAAATCCAGATCGATCCGAATAGAAGCACTGTTGGGTTAACTCTTTGACAAGCATATTAATTGTCGTGCCTCTACCAGTATCTACACATGGATGGAGGATACCACGCATTCCAGAGTAATAGCTTTCAGATAACCCTCGCTATTGTGTTTCCTGTTTGTGATTGTATCGAAGAAATAAGAATGAAAGTGATGTAAATCTAAATTAATTAAATGATCTACTTATTTGGAAATGCTCCGAGGATGGATCTTTCTCAATAGCCAGCTTCAACAATAAAATGTTTCCAGTGGAGCATAGCTTATATGATTGGTGGAGTAAATTCTGAAAAATTTGGATTCCATCAAAATGTGGATGCTTTATATGGAAGTGCTTAATCAATGTTGTTCCAATGGATGAGCTGATTCAGAAAGTTCATATTCAACTTGCATCTAAATGTATCTGCTACATTAAAAATGAAACTGAAAATATTAACCACTTATTTATTCTCAGTGAAACAGCTCAACCTGTTTATGGAGATATATGGACAGAATTTTCAACATCCAAATTCAATATCATTCTTTCCAACAGGCTGCTCTGGTATGGATCAAGAACACATCAACCGATTCTCAATTTGGGTGTTTAGAGATTATGTCTTTTGTTATAATAGTTTGAAAATATGGAAAACATGTGTAAATTTGAAGAGCCAACAGTAACGTCAACAATTCTTCCAAAGATCATAATTCAGATGCAGCATCTTTCAAACTTTATTCCGCCATCAACAAATCTTCTTGGTCTGATACGATATCAATGCAATGCCTACATATCCCAATCAAGGTCACAAAAATCAAGAAGGTGTGGGATGGGTAAACTGGAGCTCTTTTAGTGCAGAAGTGACATTAAATATTGGTGGTCCATCTTCAAGACAAGATAGCTATGGAGGATCTTCAGGGATATAGAAGGGCAGATACTAAAGACTTCTATTTTATAGCGAATACTCAGAATGATTCCACTCAGAGTACATTTGTAGCCCTTATCATGGGGCTCGAGATTGCTAAGCTTTAAGCAATGCCTTAAAGAACAAATATAGTCGACCATGAAACTGTGCAGATCACATCAATGACCTGCAAAAAATTTACCCAAATCAGAACATCCATTTCATTTTAAAAGAAGGAAACATAGTAGCTATTAGGATGTCGGCAATTAATTATGTTGAGGGCGTCAAGATCCTTTTTTCGGATACCCAATGTCCGACTCTCATCCAAAAACTCCTTAGAGAAGATTAATAGGCATTTTGAGATGTAGGAAAAGATAGGTCTTTGTAACTTGTTGTGTTATGTGTTAGCTCCCTCCTTGAGCCTCCCTTGTAGATTAGCTGTTTGACCTGCTTGCTTTGTTGGTTTGCCCTAATTGGGGGTTTTTCAGTCACTTAATTCTATTCTTTTTTTGTACTTACAAAAAATAAAGATAATGTGACACCATTTTGCTATAAATGAACATCTTCATCAAAAGTAAAGCTCATAAAATAAAACATCACCAGAGTGAATTAGCATGTGTTGCTTCAATTATGTTGTTGCATATAAAGGGATTGTATCCCACATCGCTCATTCAACTCAAAACACTAATCTATAAGTATAGTTGGACTCTCCCACTCATTGCCAATTGGTTTTGAGTGTGGAACCAACTTACTAACATAGTATCAGAGCGGGTTTTAGCCGCACCCCTGGATGAACACGTCAAACGTGTTGGTTACTTCCGCACGAGGTCCCACTTGCGAGATATTGATTTAATACGGTGTCGTCCGTCAGATGCGGTTTCGTCCGCCTAACGATCTCGCAAGTGAGGGGGTGTTGGTGCATATAAAAGGATTGTATCCCACATCGCCCATTCAACTCAAAATTCTAACCTATAACTATAGTTGGACTCTCCCACTCATTGCCAATTGATTTTGAGTGTGGAACCAACTTACTAACAAAGTAAGCTGGTTCTTGAAAAGTGGCACCACATTGTTCACGTGTTACTAGATTTCCCCCCCTAATGTGTCATCAACACTTTCTTTCATCTCCTCTTGAAGATCATAGGAGAGGATGTGAGACATAATTAAAGATTTTTTGACCTACAAATACCACAGTAGTCACACTAGTAGCACCTAATATCATCCTTGAATATCACTTTTGGTGGGACTTCAAGAGTCTCTTCCATCCATCTTCCATGTTTCTGTCGCAGAGAGGAGGGCAAGGAGAAAAAATAAAAAACACAGCTCCTCCCTAATTACTATCGAAATTTCAATCTTTTTTGGATGTGGATTTTCGGGGTTTGGGACACCTGAAAATCTGTTTCGGGAAATTAAATTTCGGGTAATGAGAGGTACCATTTCAAGAAAAAGTAAAAAAAATATGATCAATCATTTCGGGATTGTTTCAGATAATTAGAGGCAGGGATGTGAAGGGGGAATGTGTGACACAGATATTCAGATCTTTAGAGTCTTTTGTGAGAAGAAACTCTAAAACAACCCTCGAAGCTCGAAATTACTCTGAAAACAACCTTTTAAATTGAACAACTTTTTTGTCTTTCATCCTCCCCTAGAAAAAATTCGAAAAGAGACCCGAAATTTTCTTTTTTGAGGATTTTAGAGGGTATAATGTTGTGGGTCTATTTTTTAATTAAGTCCGAAAAGACATTGTTTTCGGATCTCCTTTGAGAGTTTTCACATCCGCTAAAAACAATTATGGCTGCTTCTCTATTTATTTGTATACAAATGCAAGAGAACTAATCCTTTTAAAAATAGTCTTACAATCTAACTCAACTAATAAACATAATCTTACATATGATCATTGTAGTGAATATTGCTTCTCATATCTATGATTTCAACTGGCTTAAAAATCTTTATTATCAAATAAAAAATGAACTATTGAATACATGTATCTCATATCTATATGATCACTCATAAAAACATGTTGTTAAAACCAATAATAACTTCATTTATAACAATAGGAAGCGTGAATGTGCATGACAATAGTTGAGAGACCCATGTGTACGTGCCGAGACTACATATTCATGCTTTTATTTTCAATAGTAAAAATCAAGCGAATCAAAATAAAAAAGGGCGTAAAGCAAACTACCATGCAGAAGCAACAATATGATTGGCAGCCTTATTCATTATTGGTGGTTCTAGAGGGCTTATATTTATTACTATATATGAATTAAGTGCTCGCTTTTATGCTTATTTCAGTTTGTTGATGGAACTAAGCCCTCGAGCGCAGCTAGATGACCTGATGAACTTCAGAATATTATCAACTCCTGATGTTGTTTCTGATGAATTTGGTATTTTATGTCTTAGCCAGCAAATCCCAAAAAAGTTCTATGTCGAACTCGTGATGGTGCAAGCTGAGCACTCCACCCTCTTCACCACTCTCCTTAGCAGCCGCTGGTGGAGGCACTTCCTCATCTTTCTGGCGTACCTCCACTGAACCAGATGCAGTTTCTTCTGAGAGTATGGCAGCCTCATCTTGAAGCAATCTTTCCCACCAAGAACTTGTGGGCAGATCATCTTCATGGAGTTCAGAGGAACATGATGAAGGATGCATTTCTTTAATGGGGCTGTTCTCACTACCATCGTTTCCCTTATCGTATTTGAAGCTATATTGGACTGATAATTCATTCTGCTGGGAGTGGGAGGCTATGCTGATTTTGGAGAACTTCCAAGGTCGAGGTTTCAGAATTTCAACCTTGTTGGGTGTGGTGTTGGTGCCTAGGTCATGGGCTTTGTGGGAGCTTCCACAGTTGGCACTGGCTTTCGGCTGCCATGTTTTCCTTAAATGTGTGTTCCAATAATTTTTTATATCATTTGCTGTTCTTCCAGGAAGCCTTCCAGCAATTAGCGACCACCTGCAAATGAAAAATCAGATATGTGGTTCTTAAGAGAATTAAACGTTATCAACAGTAGGGTTACATATAATACTGAGTAAATAACAACACTCAGTAATGATCAGTTTTCACATTAGGGTTTCAAAATGATGTGCAGCTGTATATATTGAGAGTGTGAACTCGTAGATCATTCTTTATGATCATGATTAAGTTAAGCCATTATTCAATTCAATGATAGTTTTGGAAGATATCATACTCCCTTCATCCTCTTATATACATATATATATATATATATATATATATATATATATATATATATCGGTTTAGGTTAGTTTGAATAGATTAAGGTGAAGTTAATGCTAGCGGTTTAATAAATTTAAAAAATAGGTGGTTGATATTTTTCTAAAAAACATACGTGCAAAAAGTAAAATTGAAAGATTATTATTGGCAATGAATGAATTTTTTATATATTTTGATAAATAAGTGATTAATTTTTGAAGTGTCAAGATAGTTTTTGATATTAAATACGCATAGAAAAGTATTAAGTGATCAGTAAAAGTGGACAAAAAAATTCAATTAATTTACATGTAAAAGAGTACAGCAGAGAGACTACTTAATAATGAATAGAGAGACATAAACCATTTTTTGTTTTTTGAAAATCGGAGAACCGTACCCTCTTTGGAGCCGGATGAAACTCCGGGAGGATCCCATCGCCTCCCTTGATGGGGGGCTCGAATACTATAGGATCGAGCAGAAGTGAGTGTCCAGTGACACTCACTCCAACTCGACTAGCCGTGGGGGGACGAAATAAATCATCTTGATTGCAAACAAAGTGAGAGAAAAAAATAGAAAACTACTCCCTCCGTCCTCTAATACATGTCGTTTAAGGTTAATTTGAATAGATTAAGATGAAGTTAATGCTGACAGTTGAACAAATTTAATGAGCAGGTGGTTGATGTTTTTTTTTAAAATGTCGTGCAAAAAGAAAAATTGATAGATTATTACTGGTGATGAATGATTTTTTTATTGATTATAATAAAGAAGTAATTAATGTTTGAAGTTTTAAGGTAGTTGTTGATATTAAATATGCATCGAAAATTGTTAAGTGACAAATAAAACTGGATAAAAAAATTCAATTAAGTGACATGTAAAAGAGGACAAAGAGAGTATGTTAAAGTACTGACAATAAAACCGTCTACAATTATTATTCCACGCTCGTACAAAGGAAGTTAGTTAAGAGTGAGGGTGATCCATTTATTGTTTGTATTCAACAACTCATTTGTATATATGCTCTTGGTCGTCTAACCTATTAATGCATGATTTAAGAAGCATATTATTCAAATCCAAATAAATAACTTGTAGTAAACACGAGAAATTTAAGTTATATATTCAGCATGAGTTACCTATTTCCTAACAATTGATGGAGCCTCCGAATGAGATCAGCTTCATCTTCTTCAAATGGGCCTCTCTTAATATCTGGCTGCAAATAGTTCAACCACCTCAGCCGACAACTCTTTCTACACCGGTTCAGCCCTATAATTGCAAAAAAAAATGTCATCAAAAGTACAAACGTGTGCATATCATCTCACTCTCAGATCGACAACAAAGTTAATTATAAGGGAGTGAATAAGGAGGAATGAGATGTATAATTAAGTTGGCGGCTGGCCTGATCGAGCAGGAACTTTATGCCATTTTCCAGCTCCATACTTCTCAATACATTCCTTGAGAAGGATGTCCTCAACCTCCGTCCATGCTCCCTTCCTCACCCCAATATGACTCATTTGGCGGCCTTTATGTCTGACTAACAGAAACTTTTTCACTGTTTGTTTGAATTTTGCCAAGATGCTGTCTTATATATATATATAGTCTATAGAACTTAGAGAATATATATGTGGAGAGCGATTCGATTCAAAATGGTTACGTGCATAACATTCGGCCATACGTGTGTAAAGCTAAGAAAAAAATGCATGACTTTGATGGATTCAATTTCACTTATCATTTATTTTGGCTGTGCTTGGTTTGAGAAAAGTTAGACGCAAACGAAAGTTATATGAATCTCTCAAAAAATTCATTACCCTTGTTTGGTTTGAGGTGGAAAATTTATTAAAAAGTATTAAAACACTCTTTAATTTAAACAAATTTTTTCATCATATTTCCATTTAATTTTCCATCCCCATTCTCCAAACCAAACAAAGAATTCCTTCTCATTTTCCATCAAATTTTTCTTTCCACCAAATTTTTCCTAAACCAAACACATCCTTAGTAATTGTAGAAAATTTTATATTTTATTATTTTGAATTTAAAATTTCATATTATTACTTTGTTGATTTTTATGCCACAATGATTTTGGAAGTTACTCCCTCTGTTCATTTTTATATGTTACTTTATCGAACTTTTTTAATTTCTTTTTATTTGTCACTTAATATTTTTCAATGCGTATTTAATATTTACAAATACCTTAAAAATCAAACATTAATAATTTCATTATCATAATCGATAAGAAAATAATTCTACACCCGTAATAATACATCAACTCTATCTTTTACTTAAATTTTCAAAAATATAGTACACCGTTAGCATTTAAATATTACACCGTTTAAATTTGAAATAAAGAGTAACGTGTGACAGGAGAGTATCAGCCTACGGGTTTTACGCACAAAAGTTATATGAAAGCTACATGAGTGAAAACAACATATCTATGTATAAATCAAGGGACCATCTCGCCAACTACCAGTATAATATGAGGACTCATCAATAAAATTAGGTCATTTTAGGCGTTGTTTGGTTAAGGAAAATGGTGATTAAAGATTTATACGAAAAATAGAAACCTAACTACATATAAATTGCAAATAACCCGAACTCAAATTGTATTCAATAAGGGTGTGTTTGGTTGAGAGAAAATTTGATTTTTTTTAAGGGGATCAATAGTGGTTCCCCACTTCCCCTTGGTGGTAAGGGGCCGCACACCCCCTCCACTTTGATAGTATACACTCATACTCACTGCGGGTCAACTCACGCGCACCTCCAGTGTATCTAAGCGTAAATGCGGTACCAACAGGGTTTGAACCCAGGACCTTGAGGTTGTTAGACAACACCCAATACCAATGAATTTCCTCATGAAATTCATCCTATTTTTTCTTGTTTGGTTAGGAGTAAAAAATTGTAAAACATTCTTTATTTTAAATAAATTTTTCATTCTATTTTTCATCTAATTTTTCTTCAAATTTTCTTTTCATTTTCTCATAAATTTTTCTTTTTATTTTTCATCAAATTTTCTATAAACCAAACACAACCTAAAATTTTTGAAAGAGTCGCCTGTTTAGTCACTTCAGTGTTGAAACAGAAACCGAAAATTACGGAAATACGGACACGAGTTCAAGCCCCCCAGGCCCCAAAAGTACATCTAAATTATTATTATTATTTTTGGCTCAACAATTAATACGCAAATTTCCCGCTGCTAGCTAGCTTCCAGAGATGTGTATGATTTATAATTTTAAGGAACATTAATTTGAGGTAACAAAATAGAGCCATGTAGCAGCTTTTGTGATGCAAATTGATATCCATTTAATCATACTACAAGGCATATAAATATGAAAGCAATTTCATTTCTTTTGTTTGTATCCAGCATTCAAATAAAATCAATATTTTAACTTTAAAAATATCCTATGAACTATTAACACTTTTTACATTGCATATTAAACTTTTTAAAATTTATTAACATTTTAGATTTAAATGTAAATGATTGATTATCAAAGCACATCTCTGAACTATCATTATGTAACAAATTTGGTAGCAGGCTATTTAATTTATCACATTGCTCATAAAATAAAAGTTTAATTGTAAGATTAAAATAGGGTAGATTGTTCGATTATTAAATGAACCAAACTGTTGTTTGGTTAACTGATCAAATTAAATAAATTAAAATTTTATTAACCGTTAATCGAACCGAAATATATAATTAACTAATCCATCAGTTAACTAAATTAACCGGCTGAATAATAAATTAACAGAATATTATTTTTTAAAAAAAAAACAGAATATTATTTTTATATTATTTATTCTGAAATAAATTTTAGATAAATTAGAAAAATAAAATATTTTCCCAAAAATTAATTAATTTGGTTAGTTCGGTTAACCGAATTAACCTAACTCGCATATACAACTTTTATTATTTTATTTAATTTTATTTTGTAAAAAATTATACTCACTCACTCAACCACCAATTGAATTTGAATCAGATACCTAAGGATGACATACTACCACCTGACCACTCGATCACCACCATTGGTGGCTATACAACCGAACCTTAAAAGACTAATATTAATTATTTTTAACTAAATTGAATTGATTCAGTTAAGCTATTTCATTTCATGAATCGATTTTTACTAAATAATGCTCTTCCCTAAAATGAATAAAATTATTTTTATGACATCATTTAATATGATATAAGAAAAATTTAAACCGTGACATTCTACTTCACACTCATCTTATATTCACTCATTTTATATCTCAAGTTTTACGTCATGTGTAGCATATTATACAACTTTATATTTTTGAGACTGTTAAAGATATAAATATCGTAGATTTGAAATCTATATATATTAAAAAAAAAGGTTCAGACGTTAAAAAAAAATTAAATATTTATTTTTTTCTGGTGACTTCTTGCTCCAAAATTATACATGGCAACATTCTGGCTTACTCTGTTTTTATTTAATACTCCCTTTGTCCTCTAATACATGTCGTTTAAGGTTAATTTGAGTAGATTAAGATAGAATTAATGCTAGCGATTGAACAAATTTAATAAGTAGGTGATTGATGTTTTTTTTATAAAAATTCGTGCAAAAAGTAAAATTTGTAGATTATTACTGGTTATGAATGATTTTTGTATTAATAATGATAAAGAAGTCATTAATGTTTGACATTTGAAGGTAGTTGTTGATATTAAATACACATTGAAAATTGTTATGTGACGAAAAAAAGTGAACAAAAAATTTCGGTTAAATGACATGTAAAAGAGGACAGAGGAAGTAACTAGCTAACATGCACGTGCAGACGCACGGGCCTATGTTACAATAAATTAAAGTAAGTATATTAATATAATATGATATGTCATTAACTTTTTAATATTTCATACTAACATTATAAAACTAATATAAATTAAATATTTCTTCACAATAAAACTTTTTTTATCCAAAACTATAATCATTTTCTTTTATTGTACTCGTTCCGATATAATAGTTGTTTAAGATTAAATTGAATGATTAAAGTTATATTAATATTATTGGTTGAACAAATTTATTGTGTAAGTATTTAAAGTTTTTTTAAATTTTCTTAAAAAAATGGATTATTATAGGTGTGAAATAATTTTTTTATTGATTATGATAAAAAATAATTAATATTAATTTTAAGGTAGTTGTAGACATTAAATACACATTGAAATACTTAAGTGACATGCAAAAATGGACAAATAAATTTGATTAAGTGACAAATTTTCATTATGTAATAATGTGGACATGTCTTATGCTCAGATATAATTGAATATATATATTATTGCTTTTGATTTGTACCATTCAATACAGGACCAGTTCCGATATTTTGGAGGTCCGGTGCAAAACTAAAAATGAGGCTTAAATTAGTTTGTTTCATGTAATTGTACGAATTGAATGAGATATGTTGAAAACTGAAATAGTACAAATAAAAAACTCAATATTTACAAAAAAAATCGTACAAATTTTTTAAAAATAGAACTTAAAGTTTTAGATTTTGAATATTTTTGAGATTTTATCGTGTCATTTTATAGTATTATAAGAATTTTAAATTTTAAAATTTTTAGGATTTTAAAGTTCAGAATTCACTATCAGTGGATAATAAATGATTTTATTCATTCTGATTAAAATTGTCATTTGTTGCCACGAAAATATTATAAAATCAAATTACGCGTTATTAAGAAATATAAATTGAATTTAATTGAGTTGGTTGTGAGCTTCGTATTCACTTCAAAAGGACGTAGGTTCGAATTTCTATCGCTAGTCAATATATATTTACAATAGAATGTGATCTAAACTATATGCCTCGACCTCCTATAGGTCACAGGCTGGCTAGCCATCAAGACCGGACCTGAAAGGGAGCATAGTGAACTGGAGGCTTGAAGTGACTGAATTGAATGCCTTAATTGGTTGGAGGCTTGATGCACTTGTACCTATATTGGATCGGGTTTGATTCATTATCATATTAATTTGATATCTAAAGAGTACGATACAATTATAAATCACCACAAATTTATTATCTAAATTAATACTTTCATCATCACTAGTGCCTTGTGTTTTTCTTTAAGTGGCACCTTTCTATATCAAGTTTCATATCAGCATTAAACTTATATGTAAAGTATTTTTTAAACATTTACTATATCCTAATTTTTATATTAGATGTGCCACATTGAACCTTGCCCACTAACCTAAAAGTATCGTACAACTTAAGCCATGTTATTCTGTGCAAATCTGATATATATCTTCAGAAGATTGTGATAAAGATCGGACTTCGAAAGCTAATAAAAATCAAAATATAATTTGGATTCTAATTTAGAAACTTTTTGCCCACTAACCTTGTTTGCTTAGTGATGGGACCAAATTATTCGATCTCATTTATGCTTAACTCACCTAGTTCTTGAGCGTTCTTGAGTGTTATTTAATGGTTTTAGTCAGTTTTTGTATTTCAGGCTGATGTACAGACACATCTAGTGCGTGAAGTCAGGAACCCTCCTCTGCATGCGGCACATAAGAATAAACAGCTCAGGATATTGAGTTTTGTCCCTACCTTTGTCCCTCGCTAGGATGGTGCCTCCCAACACCTTCTGAATGTAAATGAGGAATGGATCTCTTAAGTAGGTTGACAGTGTCTCTCTTAGCCTTAACATGACCTCAGGATATGTGAAAATCACCCTCCAGAAGCTTAGTAGTTCGGCAATATCTCGATCCTTCATGTGAGTGGCATCCTCTAAATAACAACCAGAGATCTATCTAACCATATCAAAGGGAATATGAAATACCTCTTGCACTAAATCAGATGGAAGGTACCTCATGATTAGCTCTTTAATCCATTGTCACCAAGAATGTAATAATGGCCTCTTCATCTGTGTGAGAATGAAGATCAAGCATCAGCAACCACCTCACCTCTTGAGAAAACCTCAAAACCTCTATGAATGGTCCAAGCTTGTGTAAAAACTGCCAGTCTACGAACAAGTTGCACATCATATATCTGTTGTGTAGGTTCAGGATGTGTCTTCAACTAACAACTTCCTTGATGCCATTAAATCAAGTCCGGAAAAATTGAAATTCTGGTTATTTCCATGTGATGCGTGTGGCTACTCTTTTGGTTGTTACATTTGAATAACGTGATTTCAACGGCTTTCTGTGGTAGCGGATGGAGTGTTGATGATGGTGAGTGATGGAGCAAGTCCGTTGATGATGCTTTTTATGGTTGTACGTGCAGGAGAGTTCGTCGAATACTCGGCCGCCTTGTGGTCACACAGATGTTTTAAAAATTTGGAATTTTCTTATAGTGGCCCACCTTACACAATTGATGACCTTATGTTGACTAAGTAGACCGCGTGCGGGCCGCGAGGGCGGTATCTCTTGCCGCTCGGTGCATTAGGTTGACCGTACGCTAACTCCTTCTTTGGCATGTGTGTGGGTCTTCTTCTTTTGCACTTGGCATCTGCTTTCTCCACAAACTCCACATTTGAGCTTGAACTTAATGATTTATGTTAGTTTGACTAATAAACAAAAACTCTATTATCTAAAAATCATAAAGAACTAAAAATAAAAATTGAGTTGGTTCTCAACAATTACCCCTATTTAACGTCATAGGATCGACGATACCTCTTATGATGTTCATGGAGGTCTTCTTTTCTGTATATCAGCAAACTCTTATATTATCCTCTTCTTACTGCCCTTGCACTGATAGATTTTTAAATTTTGGTATGAATCGCGCGTTTTTGCTCCCTTTCTCTCATGAAGCTTCTCCTCAGGTTTTCTTTCAACTCCTTTAGCATTTATCATCTTACTCTTCAGGTCAGATGGCTTTTTAGCAGCAGGTTTTGATTGTGTTGCGTCATTCTTGGTCAGGTGGTTTATCTTGTATAGTGAATTCTTCTCCCATCTGACTATTTTTGTCTTGTATTTCTTTTTCTTAGAATTCTATTTCCTTAATATTTTCAGCCTGCACAAGGTAATAAAACCAATCAGATTTATCAGGCTCAAGAACATTATATTCATTCTCACTTTTCAGGACCAATGTCAGGTCAGGTGGCTCAGCTTTCATCTCCTCCAGCTCCTCCTTCTCTAGATCTTCAATTTGCTCCTTCATGGTGAATCCCCTTTGTTTTGGGGGAATAAAAAATACTCATGCGTACCACCTTATCACCAAATTGCATGGACATCATTTCTTCTTCCACATAGATCTTGTGTAGTTTAGGTGTTGTGACTTGTGAGTTGTTGTTGTGAGATATTTGAACTTAAATGAAAAAATTTTATGATGTTATGGTTATTTTGTTTCAACTGAATGATTGTTTTTTTGTTGCATGACAACTTTAACAAATGAATACTTTTTTCATGATTTCCTACACTGATCTAGTTATGAAGGTTTGGGCCAATATCAACTAGTCGAGTAGCATATAAACTGATGTTTATGTGTGTCTATAGGTAAACATACTCTAGGTTTGCGTGAGCTAAATAATTTAGATTGAACTCTCTGTCATAGTGGCTCAACCACATATGTCTTTTGATAGGCTGTCAACCTAATTAATGCATGTCATACTAAATTGCAGGATGAATGTAAAGTGGGGGCAATTATTTACACTCGGTCACATTGTCATGATTGATATGTGATGTATATTTCGCTGAGTTCAATTCATTGTAAAAGTTGCATCATTATAGTTGATGATCAACTAATATCACAAGTCAAGTTAGGTAAGATACATATTTTATCTACTGATTTCTCTTTTTAGTGTGCAGGTGTTGAGTGGTTGATGCTATCAATAACTCTACAATCCCTTTCCCTCCCCCAAGCTTCGAGTCATTTTACTTTTATTTGAGTCTTTTACTAAGTTGTAAAAATTTGCGCTTGTGAATCGGTTTTGTACTTACTACAAATTAGTGAGCAAGTTATTTATAAATTTAGTTACATAAACGGTGTTGTTTGTCTCTATGCTAAAGTACCCTAATATGTTATGCTAGGCATATGATGTCCGTGCCTATATGATAAAATGAATCATCTATTAGGCTTTCATTCATGTGCATACATTCTGCATCAGGTCTAGATGTTCTTTTACGCAAAAAGATAGTGTGTTCTATTACATAAATCATTTGATGATCTAGACTGCCTGTGACAACTGTCTAGCCAATGAGAGTGTTACATCACAGTTCAAGTTTGTGCATTACACATTTATACTGGCATCTGAATTGTATCATTTTTCTGATAATGTAAAAATATTGTTCTATATGCAAACTAGGAAATGATGAATGATCTGACACATACACATGTATAACATAAATGGTGAGCCGCATGTGAAAAATATAAATTAATGATAACTATGTATCATAAGTATTGTAACATGAATCAGCTAACTCAATGTTGTAGAAAGAAATCCATATATTATATACATGTTTTATTATACGGTATAGGAAAGTAAATTTATGAAGGCAAGTTAAAGATGGTGAATGAATTAATCTAATTTTGGCATGCACTTTTTTGATACATTTAGCATCCCTCTTGAATCTATAATGACAATATAGAGCTTCATTTTATATTTTTCCTAATAAAGAACACGATGAATTCCAACAATGAAATATATCCTTTAAACACTTATCTAAGTTATCATATAGTATATAATAGTGTGATTCGACTGACTAGATGAGTTGGTGTTGATGTCAATCACCACATGATTTTTAAAATATTATCTAGAATCGTTTCTAAATAGACTTTTCTATATTTTTACTGCGTACTTCAAGATTAGAATATATTTTATTGAAGAGGCCTTGTAATCAAGATTAGAATATATTTTACTGAAGAGACCTTGTCATTAAGATTCGAACACTGTTATTTATCGAATGATTATTCATTAATCAACCATTAGTTGTCACATTGATGATGAAAAAATAAGAACATATTAAACAAAGGAAAAATTACCAAAAAAAAAAAGTACTTTCATCTCAAAAATGCATTCTCACCACAAATTATAATTTTTTTTTATTTTTGTAATGTAAATGCAATAGTTGAATTTATGCTTGGAACTAATAACTACAATTTGTAAATTACAATTCCTGATTCCAAAACAAAAGCTACATTTTGTATCACTGTATCTTCCCTAAACAAAAGCTACATTTTGTATCACTGTATCTTCTATTTTTACCACATTAAATAGGTTCTATGACAAGTCCGGTTTGCCCGATGGACCTTTAATAATCGAATCAAACCATGATGATTCTGACTCGATAATTGAACCGGATAACTGGGACGGCGAATTTAGTCAACCGCCACAGCATGCCCAGCCGAATTCTCGTCCTAGCCGCATCCCAAATTTCTCCATCCTCTGTTTTCTCCACGCTGGACCCACAATGAGATGACCCCATAGGAATCACTGATTCAGAATCTGTGGATGGGATGAAAGTCCACATCATCCTCTCCTCCTGATAGGAACATGTGTGCTTGCTCCCCTCGATCCTTGCGTATCCTGGCCTTCTTCTCCTTGCCGTCAACGACTGATCAGCTTCCCATAAGTTGTGGAAATGAGAGAGTCGCCACATGCAGAAGGATGAGGTGGGGGGATCAGGGTGAGCCCGGAGCAGTCAGGTCACTCCCAGCTGCCAAGCAGAGAGGCGGGGAGGGTGCCAAGGGGATGCACAGAGAGAGTGAATTGCAATGAACAACGATCATACACAAGGCAAGGCTTGACAGCGGACATGTCAGTGTCCAAGTGCTAGCGAACGTGATCTCAGTGACATTAGTTGCCGATAGTTTCTTGCCTCCAGGATCCTCCATGGAGCAGATTTTTTTTTCACAATGCTGGATTTATCTGCACAGACAACAGCAAGCGCAGTCAGGATCAATCGTATGTAAAGGGAACAGCCATCTCAGTAGCCAGCAGAAATAAAATAGGCCTGAATTTTGAAGCCACATTTTCACACTCTGAACAAACACGACATAAGATAAAACCAACATGCAGAAATGAAATCTAAAATCAGAGTTCAAAGGCTGATTGAAACAGAGGATGAAACCAACATGCTGAAATAAAATCCAAAATCGGAGTTCAAAGGTTGCCTGCAACTGAAGATCAGCAGGTTGAAATAAAATCTCAGATCAGATTCAACGAGAGTAAAGGACGAGAGGTTCGATTAGACACTAAAAACAACTGATCAATCCACACTAAGATCTCGGAAAAGATATTAAGATCTATTAACAAGAAAACAAGTGGAATCGCAAGAAAAACATTGCTCAGAAGTCTAATCAGTGGAAAATCTGAAACACCGAAAAAAGGTGGAGTTTTAAGCACCGAGGAGGAATCGTACTGCTTGCGCAGCGGCGGAAGGGTACAGCCAGCCACGAAATAAATAGGAAGCTCAGGTTAATGAACAACCTTATGACATGACTTTGTATTTATAGGTACAAACGGAACACTCCAGCGTCTTCTAGAGACAAAAGGTCTTGATTTGCTTCCACTTATAAGAATCCATTTTACGTAACGCATCAATTTTTGTGGCTAGTGATGAAACCAAAAAAGTAGTAAATCAAATAGAAAGGAAGCGAGTCTGTTCCTTTTCATTTTGGTTGTTCTTCGAAGAGCCTAGAACAAATGATGCCAGATGAAAATTGCAATTACAAATTTACAATGCACGCATCCTTCTACACTACCCCAAACTCAAAATTACGTCGGATATGGGGAGGGGAATGTAAATGAATGTAGGTAAGGATACAAGAAATGAAAGATTATAAAAATATTTGGAAATGGATACGGAAAAGAAACGATTTCTAAATTCCATATAAGTCTATTAGTTTTAACTGTGTTATTTGGAAAATATACAAATAATTGATTAGAAACTATAGTATTTTAACTAATAAAAATAATTGTGTGTTTCTTTTCAAAAAAAACTAAAATTTTGTGTATTAAACATACCCAAATATAATAAAAGCCTGAACATCAAAACTAAAATGACAGTAAAAGAATAATTTAATGAGCAAAATTAGGATAAGAGTACTACATTTCTTCTATGCAAATCACTATCAAAAATATCTAAGCAAACTCTTACAGTCTTTCAAGCATACATAGTAATTTTACAACGCTTGAAATCGCGGAAGTTTCCTTACGTTTTTGAAGATATTTTTTAAAAAACGGTACAACAGGACACTCCGCAGAATTTCTCTGCAACATAACTAGAATTTCATCCATATAATGACCCAAAAATGAGATAGATTCATGCTAACATTCCATGGAGTTCAATAAACCTTAGTAGCTGGTCACAGTCAACCTGTAACTTATTCTCAATTGTGAAGAACATGAAGCAACAGGGTAACATCATTCACCATGGAACATCTGAAATGCTTAGACAATGGAAGCATCAAAGCACCAGACAACGACCTTTGTACAATTTTTTCATTCAGTTTATTCTACTTGCCTTATGTTTTTGGTGCATAAGTGTTATTTAGCAGGCAGTTAGTCAAAACACCATGAAACCCGATATTTTTTTCACTTCGTGAGAGAATGATGGATCAGAAAATCTCCTTAATAGAAAAATATTCAGAAGGCGAAATCTATGATATTTTTATCAAATCTATCATTTTCTTGTTGTTCCTTATCATTTGTGCAACTTTGCTTGATTTTTTTCATATTATACTTTCACACTTCAGAAACGCAAAAATGCCTATGATTTTCGCACTTCTCGACAACAAAAATTACATTACATGTGTGTGCATGGAGCTTTCACAGTTTGGATCCGTGAAGAGCATACAGATTTTCGCATTTGGGAGCTGCGAAAATCAGGCATCAACAAGAATGCAAAGAGCGAAGGCAATATGATATATTTAGGTTGTGTTTGGTTTAGGAAAAATTTAGTGGAAAGGAAAATGTGGAGGAAAATTGGTGAAATTCAATGCTTGGTTTAGATGGAAAAATATGAGGGAAAGAAAATTATGTGGAACGTTTGAAGGAAAGTTAATGTAAATTAAAAGGAGTTTTGAAACTTTCCTTCAAATTTTCCATTCTAAACCAAACAAAGGAAATTAAGATGGAATCCATAATGGATTTCACTTTCCATCAAATTTCCTTTTCCTATAATTTTCCCTAAACCAAACAAAACCTTAGAGTTTACATTTTCGCAGTTCAGATCTGCGAAAACTGTCTATGAATTTTGCAGTTGTGAAGTGTGAAAATCATAGGCATTTTCGTGAGATGCACAAATGATAGAGAATGAAATGAAAATGATAAATTTGATAAAAAAATTGAAATCTACTCACGCAAGCTGGGGATACATAAATGATAAATCACACTAATTATGGCTAGTTCTTCAGTGGACTTCTTCAAAAATCTATTCACAACGATAGCAGGTTAAGGCCCTACCACATAGCATTTTAGCAAAATGGTAATCAAATCTGGTGCTATAAAGTATAAAACTACGCAGTGAATGAGCGGAAATTATTCAGAATAATGCTTATTACCATCAGGTGTTCAATGGAACTGTCATCTATGGAGCTCCAGCGTCACTTCAAGCAGCTGATTCGAAGCATTTCCCGGCTTACATTACTACATAGTGGCGACAATCAACCATGAGCGGCTGCAGGCGAGCTTCTTAGGTTTTGGAAAATGTTGGGGACCAGATGTAATGATAGATTAAATCAAGGACCTGAGTGAAATAACAAATAGTTTAAATGACTGAAGTGAAATTAAAGAAATTGAAGGGACTAATCGATAAAAAGGATATTCCTGGTTTGGGGTTCGGGGCTTTCACATGAATAATTGTGCCAAGCACAAAAAATATAGGGGATAAGTATGAAAAAGGATGTGTACTATCAACATTTATAAATTAAAGATATTATTATTTTTAATTTGTAATTTTGAGGTGTTTCTATTTTCGATTCACCATCTATAATAACAATATCTGCAATTACATTCAATATAGTTTTATTATTTTCAAACACGTCCCTTCCTTAATAACATTTGATTCATAAACTATACAGAATCAACAACGAGAGAGATAGCATTTAGGGATTCCTCATAATACCTCAGAATTGGATGTAATTGAATATATTGTTATTACAGACGAGTAAAGGCACCCGTCGTCCCGACGGTTCGGTTCGAGAAAAATTAAAAATCGAACCAAATTATTAGTCATCCCTTTTTAAAATATGAAACTGTAAACCGAATGATTTTTTAAAATTTGAAATCGAACCGAACCGAACCGAATCCTACCGAACCGAATCGACCGAACCGAACCAAACCGAACCGAACCGCTGGGAGCGTCGTACGGACATCCTATTATGTTATATATATATATATATATATGGTGGTCAAAAATAGAAATGCCTTAGAATTGCAAATTAGGGATAGTAATGTCCTGAATTTGCAAGTTGTGATAGTACGCATCCCTTTTTTGTTCTTTCCAAAAAATATAATTGTTCTTCTATTTGGATGATACTCAAAGTTGTCTAAAAATTCTCATTCATAGGGTAAAATGTAAACATACTAGCATTTAACCACACAGCATGACAGTTTGTGTTATGCAATATATTTCTAACCCATGCTTTTTCCTTTATTTTTCAACCCAATAATGTTCTAAAATACCATATTCAAGTTAGGTCAAGGGGATATCTTTCTTTCCGGGTAATATTTTTTCAGCAGGCTCATCCCTTGTCTTCCCAATTGATAAGCTCAATGAATCATCATGGCTCATCTGTGTTTCAAGCACTTCTTTAGAAGTATCAGGCACTTCTGTTCTCTCCAATTTGGTCGGAGACTCGTAAACCGATGGCCTCCCTGTCCCTATGTTGTCTAGCTAGATATTCCACCAACTGCTGCCTTTTTTCTATTCAAGAATCCACACTTTCTTATCTCAGGGGCCGCATCCACCCGTTTGGCCTCATATGCTTTCTTGGGGCAATTTTTGTTTTGACAGTCAGCACATCTTCGTGGATACCATTCATAAATAAGAGGCTTGTGAAAAGATTGTCCCAACAATTTTTACTTGATCAATTTGACCCTTATTTTCACTAGAGTCTAACGTTGTTAAATAGTTCTTGAAAACTTCTCACTGTTGTGGCAAAAAAACTAAAAATTTGATCCATTGAACATGACGCCACTTAGGGGTGTTCAAAATCCGGTCCGGACCAGAAAATGATCCGGAACCGGACCGGAATGGACCGAAGGATTCCGGTCCGGTTTGGTACTTTTTTAATAAAAATTTTATTTTTATTAAAATACTTAAATATATCATATTTAATATATAAATAAAATTATTTTTAATTCATATTTCTATTAAAAATTAATTAATTTTTTATGATTCCTGTCCAAACCGGTCCGGTCCGGTCCAAATTCGGAATTTTCCGGTCCGGTCCGGTCCAGACCGATTTAAATCCGGTCCGGTCTTCGGTCCTCACATTTTCTCAATTTTGGTTCCGGTCCAAACCGGTTCCGGTCCGGTCCGGTCCGGTTTTGGACCGATGAACACCCCTAACGCCACTCATATTCCTCATATTGCTCCAACTTAGCACAATTAAGACCATTAATGATGTTTTTATGAATAAAATCTCGTTAAATAAGTACAACTCATAAGAAATTTATATATGCGCATCCGAAGATAACTCTTTCGCATTCTTGAGCACAATTTTCCTTCAAATTAAGAAAGCCAGCTTTATAGGGTCACCCAAATTAGCTATAAATATTACCCCTCTAACAATGTAAATTTTTAATTTTTTAATTATGACACAATATCCCAAATCACCATAGTTATTAAAACCGGACCGGATCAACCGGTTGAATCGGGAGTTGAATCAGGTTCCGGTCTGATTCACACATGTTTATTGGATTGCAAATGAATTGGACAAACCGGATCAAACCGGCCGCTTCCATGAAAACCGCTCGAACCGGACCGGTAATATGGTGACGCATTTTTTGCTATTTAAGCATTAACTGCTAATTTAAATAATTAGTAGTATGTTATACATATAAAAATACAATTGGTATAACTTAAACTCACACCAACTCTGTAATTAAATAAAGTTTCAACTAGTAGTTCTGTGTTATTACTTGTAAAAATTATATAGTTCATTATTTATTATCATAAAATACAAGTACCACCCTTAATTAAATTGATTGAATCGATTCAAACTGTCAGCTCAAATAAAACGTGGGCCGGAGCCCTAAAAGGTTTGACCTCCGATTTTGTTTTGATAACAATGCAATTCATATTATAAGGACTGAATTGACATAAACGAAAGATCACTGAGAATTGTTGGCTAGTTAAGTTGATTTATTTTATTCAACCAAACTACTTTTATTATAAAATATCGTCAACTACTTGTTTTAGTATTTATATAGGCATAATATAGGTTAGAGAAAGAAATTTGTTTTAAATGTAACTCTCTTGTGAGTTTGATGTCAACTTAAATGCACGTCTCACGTACTAACAAAACAACACTAAAATAGTTATTAAAATCGAACCGGAGATCAAATCATTCTTTCAGTTACCAGTTTACCAATCAGAATCGACGGTCTAATCAATTCAATTGGTGCTTTTTAATTTTAGGTTAAATATTTATATAACAGATATTACACGATCAATACATAAGAAGTTGAGTATTGATTGTCTAATTATAGATGTCTTAGTAAAACAAAGAGTAGGGGAAGGGTTCAGTTTCCATCAATATCGACCATAATATTAATTATTTGGTATGACTATTTAAGGTAGTTTTAAATTTAGTCAGCTTTCGTAAAAAACGATTGGTCTATTACGATTTGGTATGACCATAATAGTGCAATTCAGTAAGATATGTGAAATTAGACCGAATTACCGATTCACGGTTTAACTTGTTGCACAGTCTGGTCCGATTTTAATAATTATTCTTTTAATAGCTCTTGAAAACTACAAAACCCAATTAGGGAAGTTGCTAACTCATCTTAACAAGCTCATCCCATATTTCAGTCACTCATGGTGCATCGAGAGCACCCAAATAATCGGTGCTCTCACTCCTAAGCAACACCATTTTACGCTTCCTGGTTCCGACCACTCGTATTGTGCACATATAATATAAATTTTGATAAAAAAAATAATAAATATTAAAAAAATACCATGAACAGATAAAAAAAATTTAAATCTCAAAACAAGAAGATAGATTTAAAATGTTTCAAAAAATATATTTAAAATATATATTTATTAAACTATGACAATTTATTTATTTGATGAACATAACAACTCATATGATGAACACAACATCCCCTAATGAACATAACAATTATTCTGCTGAACATAGCAGCTGCTGATGAACATAACAGCATCTGATGAATGTAACAACGCATCGGATGAACATACCAACTTATCTGAATAACATAACAACTCATTTGATTAATATAATTGCTTATCAAATGAACATGCAGCATCTGATGATATAGTGGCTCATCTAATGAACATATATAGTGGTATATCTGATGAACATAACGGCTCATATAATAACATATCAGCATCTGATGAACATAAAATCATCTCATGAATATTGCAACTCATCCAATGAACATAGCAACATCTGATGAACATAACAGTTTTTTTAATGAACATAGCAGCTCATCTGATAAACTTGACAACTAATCTGAAGAACATAGAGCAGCTCATCTGATGAACTTAGCAATATGACATAATCTGATAAACATAATAGCTCACTTGATGAACTTTGCATCATCTAATGAACATAAAAGCATATGTTGAACATTGCAGCTCATATGATGAAAATAACAACTCATCTAGTGAACATGGTATCCCTAAAAATTATTACTTTTGTGATGAATAAAAAAATATTTATCAATATTTACTTAATGCAAATGTATATCTAATAATTATAAAATATAAAATTTAGTACATTATTAATTTTCTTTTTTTGTTTAAATATTTTTTAATTAAAATATTATGTTTGTGATTTTTTGGTTTTTTTTCAATTTTTTTATTTATAAATGTTCATATTGGGTTGAGCTGATGAATGAGATGACGACGTAAAACAACTTCGTTTTTGAGTGAGAGCATTCAAGAATTTGCGATCATTGTTATTAAACCAATCCGGAGGTCAAACCAACTATGCATATTGCTCTAGGTTCAATGATTTGATCGGTCGGACCGACTGATCTGATCGACGATCTAACAAGTAACCTTACTACATTTGGTGTTAATTTAGTAAATTGAAACAACTATATCATCATAGTTTAATGGTCAGTGATATTTTTTATAAGGGTAAAAAGCCAAAAGGGGCCCTGAACTACCATCGGTTACTCAATTGCGGTATGAACTACCATGATTTCCAAAAAGGGTGCGATGGAAAAAAAATTGGACTGATTTTAAATGATACTTAAGATCAGTTTGTTTGATTTCTTAAATATAATTGATTTCATAAAATTTATTGAGAATTATGAATGATTGAGTATGAAAAGACGTCACTTTCTTTATGTGCAGAAAATGATATTATTTATTTTGATAACCAAACGATGTAATTTTCGCATACAAATCTAAGTCTTATAATAATATTAGTTTAGAAATGTAATGATAAATTTTATTTTAAAAAATCAGTCTATTTTTTTATTACATTCTTTTTGAAAATCGTGGTAGTTCAGACCGCAATTATGTAAGTGGTGATATTTCAGGACTTCTTTTGAGTTTTATCCATTCTTATAATTATCAAGTTATTTGTTCGAAACCCCACAATTTATGCTAGGTACCTATTAAATATGTATTTATTAAGCATTAAATAGTCAAATTTGATATTAATGATTAATTAATTATATATAGGTAATTAATCGGTTCACAATAATATTGATCTGGTTCGATGATTTTTTATTGAATCCGCTCGCTTAGTTTGGTTTAATCCGATTCATCTTACAATCCGATAATTATAATTGAACAGAATTATATCTTGGTCCGGATCCTAATCCAACTGATCGAATCAATCAATCCGGTCTAATTTCAATTACTATGCATAGAAACCCCTTAAGTACACGGTCACGCTCTTAAGTTTAAGTCATCTACCTAACATTTTCATTGTTGTATAAGTTTCATCTTTAGGTTGTGTTTGGTTTAGGGAAAATTTAGTGGAAAGAAAAATGTGGAGGAAAATTTGTAAAATCTAATGTTTGGTTTAAATGGAAAATATGAGAGAAAGAAAATTATGTGAAAAGTTAGAAGGAAAGTTAATGTAAATTAAAAAGAGTTTTGAAACTTTCCTTCAAATTTTTCATTCTAAACCAAACAAAGAAAAATAAGATAGAATCCATAATGAATTTCACTTTCCATCAAATTTTCTTTTCCCTACAAGTTTCTCTAAACCAAACACAGCCTAAGTTGGCAATTTTTATAGTGAAGAGGTGCCCCCATTGAATTATCCAATTCAAAATGGCTTATCTGAATCGGTTCATTGAGCTGAAAATGAAGTTGGAATGTGAACTCGTCATACATAACTTTCTTCACTGCAAACTTTTGTTAACAATTACAAAGTACAGGGGTCTTAATAGTATTATTACATGGGCCAAAAATTAAATAATAAAAGTTCAAAACAATTCTGCTTACTTGCTAGCGGTTCCTACAGACGCGCCGGTGACGACTGAAGTTTGACGCTTTCCGTGCCTTAAAAACCCCAACAGTGACTAAAAAATAAAAAGAAGACGCACCGCACCGTTTCGTAAATATACTTTTTTATTTCCTTTTTTTGAAAATAAAACTTTTTAATTTTTTTTCTACCTTTTTTTATGGACGCACAATTTGGCAGTTTGTTCTATTGCGAACAAACACTCGAGTCCACTGACACTCCATGAGCCCTAGGAATCAATCCCGACCTGATTAGGTTTCCGAAATTCCAGCTGCGATAACTCAGTTCGTTACGGTTGCAAAATGTGCATTGATTAGCCGGGTGAAGGTGAAAAGCGGAAGCTTCGGTTTGAACTGCGTTGAGCTGTTGAACGTCTGCTGAGATTCGATTCACATTTTCGGCTTCTGATTGGGGATGCTTGTCTGTTGATTGAGTTTCAGTCGGCTGATTTGCATTTGCTGGTGGTGGATTGGTTGAATGCTGGGGATTGTGAAGTTTGGACATAATTCTTGTTAGTCATGGCGAGGCGGCATGGATGGGAGCTGCCTGCTCACACCTTGCAGGTATGGTAATGGAGAAAGCAATGTTTGGTCATTTGGCTTCTGGTTTTGAGTTATATGTCAAATTGTGGGGCTCAGTTTGAGAAATGTTGTGATTATATACCTGGTTGCTTTTGTGGTTAGGTATGCAACTGTTGACCCCCTCTCATTGACCAACGTGGATTTATCATCAGCCTCATCTTTGCTTAGTTTCTAGTTTTGGGCCCTTAGGCTGAATCACATCACTTTCATTTCTTCTTTGCATTCACTTATGGTGTGTTTGGTTTTGGGAACACTAGGAGAAAAGGAAAATGTGACGGAAAATTCCCCATGGATTCCATCTCAGTTTCTATCAAATTTTCTTTACCTCAACTTTCCTAAACCAAACAAAGGATTCCTTCTTATTTTTCTTTCTCAAAATTTTTCCCTATACTAACACAGCCTTAAAATATACACATTTATTGATCTATTCTAAGAGGCAGTCATACCAGTGCCATCGTGATCCATTTCTTCAGTGGTGTGCGTCTGTGGTTATGCTGAGGCTAAGTTGACTAGGTAAGAAAAGTTTAGGGTTTAGGGTGATGTTTTGCAAGTTGAAATGAGAAATAGTCTGTCTTCTCTTACATTAAGCACGTTTAGTAGGGCTTGTTATGGTAGTCACTTAAAGATACATGTGAGCAGTGCTGTACTGAAAATGAAAACGTTCTAGGGACGTCATTATACTTGGTTGTTATCTATTCAGTCGAGGCAGGTGCCTTGTGCTTTTTCCTGAGAGTCACTTAAAATGTGGCTGTATATGTTTGGAAGAGTATTTAATTTGCTTCCCTTGCTCATTTTTTGATTTTGTCTTTGTCATACAGGTTGTAGCAATCACTGTGTTTTTCTTACTAAGTGTTGCATACTATGCGTTTTTTGCTCCGTTTCTCTGGAACGACTTATGTGAATACATCGCAATTGGTGTCTATTCATTTTTGGTAAGCTCATCACATCTCTGTTTTTCCTTCTAAAATATGATTCAGAAATTAGATATATTTATTCCCTGAGAGTTATCTTGTGTCAGGCTCTCTCCGTCTTCATACTTTATGTCAGATGCACTGCTATTGATCCAGCAGATCCTGGAATTCTCATCGAGCCAAACAGGCCACCTACTTCCCTATCACATCATGGTGCGACTGTTTTGGCTTAGTTATCTTCATTTCTACTATTACTTTGATCCTCAAATATCAATAAAATTCATTGTTCCGTAATTTGACGTCCCTAGGAAATGGGGACTTTTGTGTAGTATGTTATCACAACACTTGTTTCCGACAGACAGCATTCAAGAGGGAGTATACCATTGATATACTTGCGTACTTTTTGTTCTTTCTTCAATACCAATGGTTGGTTGCAGATGAGGCCAGCATGATGGGGTCAAAGAATGGTGGAAGATCCAATAAGCATAAGTCATACTGCTCAAGAGCAGGAGGGGAGCTCTGTGGGTGTATCGTGAAGGAAGACTGCCGCAACGATGACGACCTTCTTCAGCAGCAGCCTGACGAAGATGCTCTATTTTGTACTCTCTGCAATGCTGAGGTACAAAATAAAGCAAGATGCATTAGTGAAAATGCGACCCTGAACTGTTTCCTGCTGTGTCTAGTCATTGATTGTGTTCTAAGCATATTCATGTGGTTAGTTTCATGAGAAGAAGCACTGAAAAATGTGCTCATTATGAAAGCTGTTTTAGTTTCCAAAATTCTGTTTAACAAGGCTTACACATCCCACTCTTCCTGATCTACATCATGTGGCCAATATTGATTTATGTGTTTTGTCACAGGTACGCAAATTCAGCAAACATTGCAGAAGCTGTGATAAGTGTGTCGATGGTTTTGATCATCACTGCCGGGTAATTTTCGTTTCGCTCAGTTAGCCTTTGTACTCAGACTTCTTACGGTTTCCATAATTTAGTAAGGATGAGTTGGGTTACCCAAACAGTTGCATTTTAAGAAACTTTAGTTTAGTTGACTATGTTTTTTTAGAAGGAATGCCGATGACATAGCAGTCAGACTGCAAATTGTTGTACCTTATGCTTACATAAGCATGCATGTCCATTATTTCTTAAGATTTATAATTTATTCATCTAGTACTTTTGCAAGATTTCTGATGCTATGTTCTGGCACAGTGGCTTAATAACTGTGTGGGGAGGAAAAATTATATCACATTTTTGTTCCTCATGGGTGCTAGCCTATTGTGGGTAAGTTATCATTTCTTCTGTTATTTTGATTGATACTCAAGTGGGAGTTGGGACTTTCACAAAATATGTATTGTCTACTAAAGCCTCTTTGTTTCCTTCTTATATAATAGCTTATAGTCGAATTTGGAATTGGAGTTGCTGTTCTCATTCGCTGCTTTGTTGATAGAAAGGGCACTGAAATCCAGATAACTGAGAAACTTGGGGTTGGGTTCTCAATGCCTCCATTTGCTACAGTGGTGGTATATTTCCCTTTCCTTTTCTGATGCCAGTATCTTAGAAATTATCAATGTATCATGATCTAGCTCTAGATTATCAACATTAGGCCTTAGTTGCGTTACCGCAACAGGCTCTCATTATAGGTCAACTGCTGCAGGTTTGACCTTATCCATCCTTGCTAATGCTACTGTTCAGCCGATTTTAGTGCTCTGAATAATAAATTGTTCGTTTAGGCGCAAACATGCCACTGTGCAGACAGACACTAGTTGTTTTTATTGCATCATATATCGATGCTTGTCTGGACTATTTTGTACAATGGGTAGCTTACTGACAAGTTTTCCTTATTTCAGGCTCTGTGTACTGCAGTTTCACTTATGGCCACCGTTCCATTGGGAGAATTGTTCTTTTTCCACATGATATTGATACGTAAGGTGCGTGAGTCTTGTACTCTTCGTATCCAAACAATTTAAGTTTTATGTGTGATTATAGTCATCTTTCATTCTATTTGTATAGGGTATCACGACATATGAATACGTTGTGGCCATGAGAACCCAAAGTGAACCACCAGGACCATCTGTTGATGGGGGAGAAGGAGAGGGTGACGGGGATCACCAAAGTGTTCACACCTCACCCACTAGCTCTGCTGTGACTGCCATTAGTGGTCGAAGTTCTCATGGAGTGGGCTTGCAATACAAAGGGGCGTGGTGCACTCCGCCAAGGATTTTTATGGACAACCAGGTACATGACCTACGTGAATATATGTCCTTTAGGTTACATTATGGGGTATAAGGCATGATACTGATAATAACATAAAAAGTAGTCCCCTTGGGGACATCTGATAAAATTGGAACGATACAGAGAAGATTAGCATGACCCCTGCGCAAGGATGACACGCACAATCAAGAAATGACTAACATATAAAGTTTTAAACATAACTGAGTTTCATTTGTTATTTAGTTTAGTGCTGAACGTAAAGAAGTTAATCCATAAGTCATGACAGATGATGCCATTGTGGGTGTCAAATGCATAAAAAGAATATGTTGTAGAATCTTGGGAAGGCCATGAATAGGGACCTTATTAAATTGTAGTTCAACGGTTCATTTATCTTCTTGCAGCCTTGTAAGTTGTCTAAAATGTACTGTATTACATGATTCTGCATCTACGTACCCCATCATGCATCAAATTATAGATGCAGTCTTATCTCCTAACTGTGTTCTGTCGATGAATAGGATGAAATAATTCCTCATTTGGAACCTGGGAATGTCCCCTCTACAGTAGATCCCGATGCAACACAACCACCTGAGAAAGGAAAAAAATTACTGCAACGCCCTGTAAAAATCAGTGCATGGAAGCTTGCCAAACTGGATCCAGCTGAGGCTGCAAAAGCAGGTGCGAAAGCCAGAGCTTCATCATCTGTGTTGCGACCAATAAGTTCTCGGAATAATCCCTATGATGCTGATCACCCTTCCAGTTCCAATGTCAGTGGCAGAAGCAGTCCAATAAGTACGGACCCTGAGATTCAATCATTTCAGAAAAAGATTCCTCGACGACCATCTCCCTCTCGAAGCTCATACCCTCCAAGCCGTGCCAGCAGGGAAGATATTGAGTCTTCTCATGACGGCATAAATAGCTTGACCAGTCCTCAAAATGTCAACAGTCCGAATGCTCTACAATTAACGCAGCTCTCTTCAATCAGAGATCAAATAAATTCACTGAACAGCTCATCAGCTGACCAGCCTTGGCTGGGGAGGGCAAGTGATGCGATGTTGCATGATAACAGAAGCAGAAATCCAGCTAGGACCAGTATGGGATCCCAGGTGAGCTCCAGGACTTCTGTCTTTTGGGATCCCGTTGCAGCACGTTTTGTGTCCGCAGCTTCTCAAACTACAGGTGCCCTTTCATCCCAAACCT